>LOND01005016.1:6422-16976 GCA_014220965.1 Paragonimus kellicotti
GAAAACGTTACTAAAAAAGTTGAAAATTAATAGAAGTCTAAGCGGGAGGACTAGAAGTGGTATGGATGCAGGTACGCCAACGACTGCGACACGCTGTCATCTCGGATAGCGTCTCTAACCAGCGGCTTGAGTGATCACGAGGACTCCATCCAGGCAGGCGACACCTATCCACTTTACTCAGTGGGACAGTCAGGGTCTTCATATTTCGTGATCACGTTGTTGCTTGAACACTACGTGGTTTCACTAAACCGTTGGCGGTCTCAGTATATAATGCCCGGTATGGTAAATGTTAAGGGGACAAACGAAAGATGGACATTTCTTGGAAGGTCGTCTCTACTGGGGAGAGCTATCCAGCCCATATGCCGGCAGTAAGTAGGAGACCATTAGAAAACACATTATATTACTTTGAAAAGATGTCGTTGCCAGTTTGTACGGTGCACTTCCTCGTTGAATACCAAGCGGCTGACACTACACATTGTGGACTGTTTCTAAAAAGTTCGAGTTGTTGTTGATGGTCTATGAACACAATTTCTCCGCATGTTGCGCCATCGCCGCTCGGGTAACTGGCCGACCATAGAGACATCCTCCTCTTTTTCGCACACGCTCCTGGGAACCCATCGTGCAATTGTTGTTTTGAATATCAGAATGTGCGATGGCGTAGGTAAATCAGTCCCCTTGTATTCCACGTCCATATACTCTCTTTAAGGCATTCAAAACCAGGCTGATGACAGACTGTCTTGGTACTTGGCATGTTGTGCCCAGTTTGCAAAATAAGACACGCTGTTGTGATTACAACACTCCTGAGGAAGGCCACCCGAGGTGGTTGAAACGTAGAGTATTACAACTTGCTCATAACGTTGTGTTATTCTCAATCCATTTACCAATGAGACACGCTGTTTGAGGCAGAAATGTCATCTTTAGCCTTCCCCCGCACTAGTTTTACATTGTGCGTCAGGTTCAGTAAGCTCTATGTTTGCAATGTTTGATGGAGTAACGTTTCAGTTTCCAGACCGAAACAAGACACCACACTGAATTCAGCAAACATAGTTAGGGTTGATCGTCCTTGATCTTGCGTAGGCACTGTGTCAAGTTTCCTGATGACCTGTCAGATAGAAATACCGAAATGAAGAAAGCAAACAAAATGGGATAAGGGCACTGCATACTTATGAATAAGATGCAATTTAGTAGGATGGAAGTCAAGCACAGTCCGCAGTCTAAAAATGGTCTGTAGTTTGAAGCTTAATATACTGACAAAGGTATCAGTCTATCGGGTCGAAATGAGACAACTTGGACTGTCTGTAAAATGTTCACTTTATTTGGCCCGCCTAGAGTAGGGTCAAGACAACATTGGGCGAAACTGCGACAGTAAACGTCACGATCTCTTTGGGGGGGGGGGCATAAATATGTTTTGTGGTCGGACCTCCGGGTTGTCTCTCAGTGGTAACCAGTTCTTAATGAAGTTCTACGGAACCGGACGGAAGTGATCTTTTTAGGATGGTGGACCTTACTGTCGGGATGTTAACTTCAAAAATTCAATCATTGAATGGATTTAGCTGTTTCATGCATAGTTTGTAAATCATTCAGCACGGTACTCTCAACACTGTATAACTGTCAACATGACAAAACCACTTAAGCAGTCAGATAACTGAAGTTTATGGATGAGGAGATGTTATTTAATCTGCCGGTACTGGTTGTAGTACAGGGCTGATGTTACATTTTCCATCTTTATAATCCTATCAAAAGTTTTTAGTGTTTTGTTAAGGAGAGACACACGGATGACGCCGGTTTCATCCACGTTACGGATATTCAATGGCGCGTAGGCATGTAGAAACTCTGTCACACTTATAATCCTGACTACCACACAGTCACTGTACAACATCTTATATAAATATGATGACTATTTTTGAACCCCAATAGTCACGTTATTTGTGCCTTACTGTCTTCTATTCAGAGCATTGAGGCATCCGTTTTTGCAACATACTCTATTGGCTTCCAGAAGGCCTTTCTAATAAAACTTTACGGTAGCAGTTTAAGGACGTTTTCGAGAAGTGACCTATTCTTACACAACAAAATAAAGGAAGTTCTGTTTATTACGAACCGACCTGTTAATCACCTTATCACCCTATCGAGAGTTTATGCTAGCTCACTTTGCCATGGATCTCGTAAAAAACGATATCAATTCCTCACGTTCTTTACGTTCGGATGTACTGATGTTTCACCGAGCTGACACCGTTAAGCTTTCGCATTGTTTATCCGTTGACTACTTATTTAGTCATTACTCAGCCATTCAAACGCAAAAACAAACCGACCACATAGATCACGGCGATGCATGTTAGTCATTGCACTGTACTATAATATGTGTGATCGACTGGCTGGCCCATTCATAATGTACATGGCTGGCAGCAGTTTACTGAAGAACGTCCTACCCCGCGTGTGTCGAATTTGTTGAGAGCCACCTCGTACAAACATTCCTTTTTGTAGGACAATCGGGCAAGTGAAGTTGGTTTGTATGGTTTACCGATTTGCTTACTATGAAAGTGTCCCGTCAAACGGGTTGGTGCTGTTATCGAAGTTTTGAATAATATCTTGTAATGAGCCTGACGAATCGCAAGGTTTGACAACATTTGCTTTGCAGTCCATCACAATTCTCGGATCGAATGATATTTGTGGAAACAGATGGATCTCACAGATTTGAGTATGATTGATTGGGACACTCAATACAAGTAAGTTTAAACCATACAACTGGTGTGTAAAGATTGCACACAATCCTTGTAGAACACAACTACTACCACTGTATATACTACTCCATTATTCTCTAGAGTCAGGCGGTGGACGTTCACTAGATTATGACAAAAGTGATCCGTCAATCCACTTCAGAATGCCGTGGTTCATCTTTAACTGCTAAATGCTTATTGTATTCCGAGGCCTCGTTTAGTTTAAGGTCATCGACAGAAGGCTCTAACTTTCTCTGGTAGTCATCCTAATCGCCAACATCCTTTATTTTTAGAAAGAGCCGTCGTTATGGACATATTTGCCAAAGCTGCCGCCGCTAAGAAAACTGAAAATGAAAAGTATTCGTCTTTCCAATGTCTTTTGGACGAAGTTAAACTGTGAGTCACATCACCCTCCGATAAGCTTCACAGGTTATAGTTATTAACAGCCTTACTGATCTGGGGATCACGATTAAACCAAACGGCTGGAACAGACATAGTCTCAAGGAGACACCAACACAACAGTCGGGAAAGTTGGGTAATTGGAGTGAAGTAACCGCTATTTTCCCTGAACCCATAGATTACTGTTTAGCACATAAACAACTGTTTCAGATGACTAACCCATAGAGCTCAACCCACATGAATACATTGTGCAGCGGAGCTCATTCCGAAATGTCAAGAACAGCAGTTCACTCTGATGTGAGTAGATACGAGTTTATGTTGTTCAAGCTAAAATAGATGTTGGTAGTTTTATTCCATAACAAGTTTAATGCTTGGTTCCGTCTGCTTGCTTCGTGTTAATAGTGGGTCATACTTGCATTGGTTCTAGTCAATGAGTGTTTAGTTCAACTGGTGTTCTTTTGGTTAGCTGTCTGCTGTAAGTGAAAGTAAGGCGTCATCAGCAAGACAGCTTCCTTACGGCTTTCACTGCCCCGCATCATTAAGTGCACTCACTTCACAGACAACTCGGCCAAACAACGACAACATTCACGCCACTGAGCTCGATTAGCCGCCATCTCACCTAACGGTGCTCGATCTCCAGAATGGAGGAACATTCACCTAAACGGGCACAAAAATCTGTACTAGTACCGAAGAACGGCAATGTTGTTGAAACACAGTCAACCAAGGTCCGCAATCAGCAAGACACGTCCTGACCACTGGTCACGTCATCGACCCAGTTTGTGCATTCAGAATCCTATTACGTCATCCCAATCCAAGATTCTTGCGGTTTGCTGAGGCTGTCGCAATCAATCGACTGAAGCCGGTCCTTGTGTGTTCAGAAACAGCCTGGACTCAGTGACTTTTCCTAACCCACTAACTGAACGTCCATCTTATCCTGTTTAATAAGAAAAACCCTTATGTTATTGTAAATTCGTTACTGATGAATCAATAAGAGACGTTTGTACCTACCCCTCTTCGTATCCCAACTGTTTGTTCAAACTTTCGAAGTGGATGAATTGTTCTGAATAAGTTCTTGTGCGTAACGAGCACACATTTTTTGCTCTGCTGACTAGTGTTAGGACGCTGCAAGTTCAATATACCAAGGATGCGTTGGACCAAAACTTAGATATCGGAGTTCGTTGGTATGGCGGGTGGTAGTATCGAACGTTCACGTTCATTTATGGGCAGCTGAAAGTGTAAACGTTTTGGTTGTATTCTTTCTGTGACTCTTCTGTAATCCTGATGATCCTGCATTGTTCATTCAAAAATTGGAAGAACGCTTTTTTGTGACCATATTCGACTGTCACAAACGTGTCATCTATATCTTAGCAATATCTGACGAGGATTACAAAGATGGAGTGGTCCCTCAGTTCCATGTAGAGAAAGACAGGCAACAGACAGTAAGACGAGTGAGAAAATTGCCACGCCCTTCGTTCGTCAATACATCACACCTTCGAACATGAACTATGTTGTGGTCAGATATAGTTCGACGCTGACAAGGACACCAAGGGGAGTTAAGACCGTTTTATTTTATGGATTGTCATAATCGTTTAAGACAGGAGAGAAACACTAGGTCTGCTTTCTAGTCTTTGCATCACAAGTGGTTGCTATCATTTACGCCGAAGAATCACATGCAGACGCCAGCTGAGGATCAAACCAACAATCATGCGATTCATTGCCGATGTAGCCACCACCGAACTAGTGTGAAAATGAAATCACAAATCCAACAAACGTCGTATCCGTTCACTAAATCACTATTAGCCACGCGGCGGCCATTCGTAGATTAATCCTAGTGCTTACTGACTTTTGGAAGAGTGATAATTTTTCGACCAACATTACTATCACGTGTCAAGGCAGCTCAGAACTCTATGGAAGCTTCCAAGACAGTCAATGGACTGAATTGACGTCATTCTACTGAAATGTCATGCGCATTAAAACGGATGATTCCGTGACGTCCGCAAGTTCTAGACAATTGGCGGGTGCATTTATTTTAGATAATCAAACGGATTGTATTAATCACAAAATAGGGATGACCATATCAGAGTTTCTACCACATTCAAAATAAACGACAATCAACCGTATTATTTGTTCTGTGATAAATCCTTCTGCTTTCGGTTGACTCAGCGTGACTTAATCAGATCATACATAATCCCCAGTCAACCACACAACCCGTTGCTAAACCCAATCTTGCTCAGTTTAAATCACTACATTCCAAGTAACTTGCTGAGACTAAAATACCAAATGAGAGGCGTTACTTGCAGGCAACATAAAATCAGCGCCCAGATGCGCGTAATCTGTCGAGATAGTGTCGTCAGTGGATAGCTTCAAGTACAAGTTCGACACATACATCCAGGAAACTGTGTCAGGTCCACTAACACCTGACCATCGAAATAACACTGATAGAGCCAAGACACTCTTGATCTTTCATGTCTCTGGTCAGTTGTTTGCTGAATNTGCACAATGTCTAGACCCAGGAGGGCATGGCGGAGTCGATCGTGTGCTAGTATGGCCATAATAATGCAGTCGGACGAGGGACATACACGGAATTCGTTGTTCAGCCTAACAGACAACAGTGGTCCAGCCATTAAAACCTCACATGTGAATCATAGATGCAGTAGGACACTAATCAGTGTTGTCAGGCAGAAGTATGATCGAGTTCGAATAGACTAGGCCACCAGCATAATCTGTGCTAAACTGCGTAGTGTTATCTGGTTCTTAGGCGATTTTCAGTTAACATATCTGGAGAAAAAGTACGCGACAAACATATTGTATCCGATATTAACTAAACGTAATCGAATGAACGAAAAGATGAATATCATCTTTCTTTTCCGGCACATACGGGAAGAGACGTTTATTGTGAAACCATTCATTAAACGACAAGGACCAGGTTATGAACGGGCTAAGAGTTACGGTTGCGAGCATGAGCTGACAACGTGAGGACACCTAAGGGTTGATTGACTGCTTAGCATTTTCCCCTATATATTTACAGCACGACTGGTTTCTTCACTGTTTGAATTCAGCGAGCGAAAATTAGCCGAGCAGAATTCGAACGGGTGCCATACGCGCTGAGTGGAAGTTCGTTCATCTCATGAGCGTTGCTAACGACGGGGTTATCAGGACAGCTGCGATTAGCCTGGCTCCATTATGACTGACCATGATTCATTTCCTGAGTAGTGATAACTGATTGAGATAACAAGGATGAGACACTTCAGTGGCTCTGAGAAGTGGTCAGTTTCTGCGGTACATCATTGTGCACACACATGTTAGTTCAGCTGAGGGAAAAAAAGTCTGATCAGTAACCTTGAAAATGTATTCAAAATGTCTGCAAAATGAGTCGAACAAAATGTACACATGCACGCTTGGAAACCCAGCAAATCATAGCGTGATTAATGAAACACCAGACCACTCTGGATGTCAAGATATTCCGGATGATATAAATGACTAGGACGGAGCCCGCTCTCAGGTAGTCACGGCTATTGTAAATGAAGTAATGTCGTTTATAGTTGTCCACCGGCAGGTCAAACGGAGACCAGTACCGTCTTTTAAGGGAAACATTGCTGGTTCGTACCAATGTTCAGCAACCACCACTCTAAATTTCAAGCGAGAACTTTGTCCAGTGTAAATATGCGTAAAAAGAATCACTACACCCTACTGGATTACACGTGGACTGGATCTTCTGGAACTACGCAAACTTAAACATGAACATCCGATGTGACTGCGGCTCAATCCGACGTCACTACAATTAAATTGTTAAATTTGTTGTATAGTAACAGTGTACCCTCGTGATTACAACCACAGTAAACTAGATCTAAGGCAATATGTGTTCATCCAGAAAATGGAACGAGCAGAATGAAAAGGCAAAAGAAAAGGCGGTTCAGTAGATCACGTCACGAAACTTGAATCAACGGCTCACTTACTTCATGGTGCACGATGACCTTATGAGGAAACAGTATGTGTGTGTGTGCGTGGAACTGCCAACCACCTATTGCAATATATGCTGGCGTGTCTTGACATTGGTCACGGTGATAGGCTATTCTGGTCACAAATACAATCAACAGTGACACAGGCTGATCCATTTACAATCTGACTGTTCCACGGTGATAAACTAGTCATCAAGTCATTCGCTTAGCATATTACGTCAACGAATTCGGTATCCCCATCTGCACTAGAAAGAAACGCATCTCATATCAGTCAGTTCAGAAAGAGTTCACGTTGCCGTTCCAACTGCTGTGGCACCTCAAGATGATACGACAATGAAGAATTAGTTATAGGCATCCACCAGTGTGTGAATAATTAGTAAGGCTTTTTGTGCTTCCCTCTGCTTATGCTCCCCGTGTAACCTGGTTATATGTACATTCGTATTCGAATTGTACGTAATACCGATCCGGAAAACAGCGTCCAAACGAATGATTTTGACTCTGCTGATAAAATATTACTACTAACAAATACAGCCGGTAGCCCACTGTTTAAAGCATGGCCCAATATTAAGGTAATTCATCAGTTTGTGTTTTTAAATTAAGTGAAAACATTTTAATTTTACAGAAAACTCCCACGTGCATTGCCACATCCAAAGTTTTCACACGGCGATGGCACTCCACCACTGAGGTATATCAACTTATTGGCCCCAGAACAACGCCGAGATAAATGGATGTACCAGACATGGCACCATCTACCCCCTTACAGAATCAGTGAAGAAGCTGCTTCGCGAGATTACCGTGGATCAATGTACACCCAACCGCGAAGATACCAACCATCTCATTATGTGATTCATCCAGATATGTGCTAATCTGTCTGCGATTACAACCCAAACGAAGATTTCATTTCATACCATTATCAATTGGAGCTTTCGTTGGACGATAGTTAGTAATAAAATGAGTTCGACCGAACATGTGCTAGAATTATGTATAAACTACGGACACTAATTTATGTTCTTCGGGCTATTTCAATGCCGAACTTATGATGCTATTAACCAGATAAATGCCAGATAAAAGTAAGCATCTTTTGGCTAGGCCATAAGTGAAGAGAAGATAGATAAATCACGAGATCGATAGCGTTGTAGGATATCGGTTGCAAGTCACCTAAATGCGCTAGGGTCGCGGGTTAAACCACTGAAAGAAATAATCACTTATGCCAAACAAAGGTGTACAGAAGATGTAAGCTCGGAAACTCACACAGCCTAGGATGATATACATCAAAGGCCTCGAGCTAGCTCGCCTTATCTCATCAGTATAGTACAAAAGAGCTGCGCATAAAAGGTTAATTTTAAGTCTGAGTTACACCTTAGTCATGGAAAACAAGTTTGGAACACCTGAACTATGATTGGTCGTGATAAAATTAAATATGTGATGCATCATGTGGTGATGAGTAGATTGTTCGAGGTCAATAAGAGACAGCCGTGTTGTAACAAGGCTACTTCACTCTCGGCAGTTCCGCTACCATAGGAAACCTCTGTTAAGGTGAATTTTCGGCTAAGTAGTTTGAGCACAGAAATCAAAAACAGTTTTTGCACAATGTATCTCCCGAGCACATTTGGTGCAAACGTGCACTAAATGAACGTTTCCTAGGTATACGCAGTAAATATCAGACAATAAATAAAAATACAGAAAATTAAGAAAAATCCAACGTATAATATACGGTAATTAAAATAGGTCTCGTCCAGCGTTAAAGCATACTGACACGCAGAAAGAGCTAGGAAAGTTCAGGATCCGACCGTTGAGTGCACGAGCAAGCTAAGTAAATACATGACTACAACATGCTAGTAAAAAAAAACTAAGTTGATTTTGCAACTGTTCTGTGAATTCGTGACTGACTAGTTACCAGCTAGTCACGTGGATACATTGTTGTACGTGCGGGCCGTGCTTATAAGGTCATTGACGGAAGTAACTGAAATAACCTATCCAATATGACTCGGCAGTTTTTGTCGGGTTCATTCCATGTCACGCTGCGATAGTTGTTCGGTTGTCGTTAGGCCTATCTAAACGTAAGAGTGGTTGACGTCGTCACCGCGTCCGACATAGACAGTGCGTTGATCACGAAGGTTTCTTGCATACGATCGACCAGTGAAAGACTTGAAACCCTACTGTAGGATCTGGACGTTGTCAAAACCGATGTTGTGATATTCACTTAATGCATGCAACATGAAATTCGAGTCACGTTCCAGTTTACTTGTGTCATGCGTCCCTTGGAGTATAGTAAGTGTAGTACTAACGTTCTGCGACTCTGTTTTTTTATCTTTCCGAATGTTTGGCCAATGTTTCTAACACCTTCATTTAAAAAGGAACCTAGGGTACTTCGCATTTTAAACGTTTGTTTCTCAGTAAACAGCTCCAAACTCCGGCCGATCGTCTTCGTGTTTCAGTAAAAATCAGTCCGATGGAAATCATTCAGTTGCCTACGATACATTTCTAGAAGCACGCTCGCTGATGACAACTAAACTTTTTGGACAGACTCCCAGCTGTCCTCGAGATATGTGCTCTTTACGTTAACCGACTCGAAAGAAAATGTACAGTGTTAATTATGGACTACAATTCTTGTTTGTTCAGCAATTGGGAGCCCAACGGGTATTCGAAACGGAGTGCAGTAGACTGTGCTCATTACTGTGATGAATATGTGTAAACGCTACCCTCAAGCTCCTTCTCAGTAGCTGTGCAACCTTCTACAAAGACGTTGAACAAACTGTAAAGACAAACCAACTATACCAAGTATCAAAATAAGATCGCATGATAATACCACAACACTGCTGTACAACTCATCGGAATGGATTAATGGGCAAACTCAAAGATTTCAATCGATAAATCGTTTCCGTAGCGATGAATTACAAACAGGTTAAAGATAAAATATAATATAGAAATATGGCATTCCTACCTAACAAAACACCTCGGATGAGCCAAGAGGCTCGGAATGACCGTGAAGAACTGTGTCACAGACCTATCAATCAAAGCTAAATGCCACCACCGAACTAGTGTGAAATGAAATCACAAATCCAACAAACGTCGTATCCGTTCACTAAATCACTATTAGCCACGCGGCGGCCATTCGTAGATTAATCCTAGTGCTTACTGACTTTTGGAAGAGTGATAATTTTTCGACCAACATTACTATCACGTGTCAAGGCAGCTCAGAACTCTATGGAAGCTTCCAAGACAGTCAATGGACTGAATTGACGTCATTCTACTGAAATGTCATGCGCATTAAAACGGATGATTCCGTGACGTCCGCAAGTTCTAGACAATTGGCGGGTGCATTTATTTTAGATAATCAAACGGATTGTATTAATCACAAAATAGGGATGACCATATCAGAGTTTCTACCACATTCAAAATAAACGACAATCAACCGTATTATTTGTTCTGTGATAAATCCTTCTGCTTTCGGTTGACTCAGCGTGACTTAATCAGATCAT
>LOND01005016.1:24210-46465 GCA_014220965.1 Paragonimus kellicotti
GAAACTGCGAGGTGACCATGTGATTGGGCAGTCACAAGCTGCTGTGCTATTGGATTACCCTGTGAGCAAGTTTGACAATTGTTGCTTACCATTGTGGTGACTTTGTGACCAACCGCACCGCTTGTTGGAAACGCCCTGGAATATTGCAGTGTATTACAGTCAATGGCGAACTCGTATCCCTTAAGTGTGATGGCTTTTACTGATGGATTTCCATTGCTTTTACTTGGTTTTTCGGTTCTTTGCATTTATTATTCCATCAATTAGTAGACTAATGTTAGGTTCAGTGGCAGGCCAAACTACAGCTACTATAGATAGGATTCGTTTATGAGGACATACGGATGCAAGTTCAGCCATTCGTAATGATTCCCGTTTTGGGTCGACCGTCACGCAGTGAAAACCTGGTCGTCCTTCCTCAGTATCCTTTTAATTAGGTGGATGAAGATATGATGCTACTAGTTCTTTCTCACTGCCTTATCCTACTTCGCTCTTGGGCTCCTCGCAGCATGTGTTGCTGATAAACCCATAGACTCTGGACCAAACAGCTTATCATGGTAGGACGACCGCTTTGAGTCATCCCGCCAAGTTTAGTTTCTGGTTTCCACTGTATCTTGCTTGAGCACATAGTGCAGGTTAATAGAAGTGTCTCTTTTGTTCGCATCTTGAGACAGTGGGGTCAGTCGACGGCTCCGCGCAGGTGCTGTGCTGGTCGAAAGTCGTCTGCAAAAATGTTATAACCGTAATCATTTCAGCGAACAGCTATTCCCGTGTTGTTTATTCGCTAATTCAGATGACTTACCGCTGCTGTCCTCAAGGCTGGAATATATAAGGCCTTTAACACAGGGGCCGTAGCCGTGTTCGTAGGTGAGTGTCTTGTCACCGGTGTGCTGTGCATCTTTTTTCCACTACTTCCTGGGAAGCAGATATTAAAAGATATTAGGCAGAGTTTCATCCAGAACGAGAACATGTAGGTCCAAATTCTTCTGCCAAATTTAGGGATGTAACGACATATTCGGATTCAGTTCCACCTGCTTTTGAGGTCGCTTGTACGGAATAAATCCTTTTTCAGATTTGGCTATCCGAGCCATTCGAACATTACTGCACAGCATCACGATGCACCAGAAATCTAGCATGCAACGACGTAATGATCTCCCCCGAAAGAGCCCAAGTAACTCCAGGTTCGTTGAAGTCTCTGTGCAATTGGAATTTAGACGTCTGCATTCAGTGAGCATCTGGATAACGAGTAGTCAAACTCCTGTTTCACACCGTGATACTTCTGTAGACCCATGCCACGAATACTACGGCTTGTTACACTCGGGTCTTGTGTGCTTCTTTCTACACCTTGCTCATTGGGTTTCCAGTTCGTCGTTTTTAATAGCCAACGACAACCAGCAAAGCTCCCCATCCATTTTTCCCCTCGTAAAGAGACAAAATTGGTTACCAGTGGGTTATTCACTGTAGGTCACTTCCGCCACTTAGGCTGGGAGCCTCGTGACAATCTGTGGTTGTAGACGTTTGGTCACATGACATCTAGTTGGATTTACTGACATGAATTTCGCCGTTGTTTCACATCTGCCCGTAAATTATTGACACTCATTGAAGCAAGACTGAAAACCACAAGGAAGCCAACCCTCTTGCTGATGTCTTACTGTTTTCATTTGTAACTGTTGTTTGCTTTCGGGACGCAGGCATATTTTTCAGTAGATCGTTGGAGTTGACTGGTAAGACTGTCATGGAGTGAGTCTTAATCATAACATTACGTGTTCGTTTTGGTTACTCTGCTATTTTGTGGACCGTTGTCAGGATCGGCGACAGCTTGAACCATGGTATCCACTGACACAGTTGGAAGCTAAAAGTGATGAAATTGGTGAGGGTCTGTCACGGTGGTTTCATTTCACTGATACTGATAATATCCAGGACAATGTGTGCTTTTCTTGTTACTGTAGACTATTGTCAAACTACTTGGCAAAATAATGGGACTTTGACGCTACGTGGTGGCTCACGCGATGTGACGAATACACCGGCAGTCGTTCGTGTCAGGCTTGTCCATAGTTTGAGACCTGAATACTTAGTCTTAAGATCCTCAGACCTCAGAGCTAGGTTTAAAATACGACTGGCTGCTCATTTCTGAAAAGCGGCACACTTTAGTCCACTGTTGCTCACCCGCGGCCTTGGTGTGCAGACTCCAATCTGGGTTAAATGGCGATAGTAAATATAGCCGTTTCACCCAGGTTAAAGTCTCAATCCTGAATTATTGCAGTACCACTAATCCAGTGCCGCATCACCGACCTCGCAGTGACAAAGTGGTCGCTGTATCTGCTGCGTACGGTATAGTCGATAAGTGAAACTTGCTGATTCCCTCTCCACGTTCCCTTCCAACTTTATCCGTGGAGTCCTTCACAACTCTTCCGGATCCCAGAACGGGCACAGTTAATATTGACAGCATTGTTCCGTCGGGTTCTACTCACAACAGTTCAGGATCTAGTTCTTGTTGTCCGCTGCCTAGTGTGGCACGTTTGCCACTACTTGTGGTTCCTGTGTTAACTATTATATAATATAAATTATATAATATTTACAGATATATATGAAAGTTACATATATATATATATATATATATATATATATATATATATATATAACAAATGGTGATCACATGGAATGGTAAACGTGATATAATATATGAAGAGACGTTGTGTAGGGTAAAAAACGAGAAAGGTACAGAATGGAAACCTTTTACGGGTAAGACTGTTGGGTCAGAGACTTTGGCCGTGTTTTCTCGGCAAGCCCCTAGCGCCGCACAAAAGGTCTGGAAATATCAGAAGTCAACGTTGTTCTGACAAACCAGTCCACTCATACACATGTTCTTCCTCCACTTCAATTTCCAATCTCTCAAGACAAGACAGTTAGAGAACGTTGGTGCTTGTAGTGTCCACAAGCTTTGACAAACAGGCAAACAAACTGATTTGGCAAGCGCCTTGCCGTGTTTGGAACTGGATGGATGGGGTGCTGCCGAAACGTACACTTGCGATCGTAGTGCTGTCAACCATTTGATATCGTTCGTGGATGAGTGGTTCTTTCTCGAAGCCTTTGACAACGAGGTCCAACTTGATGGTTAAACTGGTGCGGAGGTCTCACTGGCCTCTACGGCAGAACACAGCTTGTCCGACTGAATCCCCGTAAACAGTTGCTTATGCGCAGTCAAGGCTGGAGGAAACAATATTATCCGGAAATAAACAAGTACCGTCTTCCATTATTCGTAACTGCACAGTTCGGCGATATACAACTGTCAAACTGTGTGGAAAGTAGGCTTACGTATTTACAGCTTTTCGTTACGAAATCATGAACGGGCTGAATAGTCCGATAAACAAGCCTCCTGGAATGTTCTAGGTCATTCAACCGTCGTTTCGAGGCTCAACTTATTAAAACATAATAAGATTCCAGGCCACATCAATGATGACATTACAATATTCTCACGTGAACTGATTGCACTCTTTTGTTCCATATGGGACACCAAAAAGGCCCCTCAAGATTGGGGCATAAAAACAGCCATTCCCATTTTCAAAAAACGGTGTCAGGACAACAACGAAGGTGATCACTTAGCCTCATTACATTCCAGCTATTCACGGGTCTCATACTTTGGCGGGCTCTAAGGGTTTTTGGTCCGGTGACAGCTTCACTTTGTGACATACTGGAGCATTGACAAACCCCTTCTTAATCAACAACCGTGGTATTCTAAACTTGGAAGCGGCTTTTAAATCGGTAGCCTCACGTATTCTCTGTGGATGCACCAGTCGCACAGGAATCTCCGTGAAGTATGTCAATTTGTTGGAGTCGTTGTATATCCACTCTAACTGCAGAATACGCACTTATGAACAGCTACTCCGAGCGCTCAATAGCTGGGTAGTAGATGACATTTTAGGAGCTGTACTAAAAGTGGTACTTCTGCCAGATAGCCAGCTAATACATATTGAGTACGTAAACTATAATGCTTCACTTCGATCTTCTGTACACAACCTGCAGAGCCTGCTGAGTCAGTTAAATGATCTGGCTGGTCTTTATGGCATACAGTCTGCACCTTCAAAATGTAGGGTGATGACAGGATTACCTTAGCTCTAGACCTACCCTTGTTACTGTGGACGAGCCATTTGAAACAGTTGTTAGTGTCATCTCACATGCCTGTAATACAGATGACAAGGCGTCTATGAGGAGAATGAAGGTATTTGACACGGACTATGAAAGCCATGACCATCCGTTAAGCAAAGTTAAGAACTGCTACCTACCAGGCTGGGGACCGCGAGACCATCCATGCCACAAGTCAGAAAAGGTTCTGAACATGGAAGCGTAGAGTAACCGGCAGTGATTATGTATCTACCAGATTGTTAACAAGTTCATGAAGTTCTATCGTCCTCGCCTATTTTTATCCCGTCAACTCACAGACTACCTTCAGGATAAATGGCAACCCGAGCCATAGTGCTCGTGAGCACGGTCCAGAGCTAAAAGAAGGGTACAGCGGTCCTGTCGGACTAAACTCAGCTTGTTTGTGTATTGATCGTAGAGTCGACAACTGAAACATCAGATGAGCGATGCTTTGGGATGATAGCCTATAACGAATGTGAATGAAGCGTCCACGTGTGTATTGGCCCTGCTATAAGGTACATTAACGCCCAGCAACAAATAATTTGTTCCTCTCATTGGTGAAGTCAAATAGGAACACATAGTGAGTCTGGTTACAATACGTTAAACACCGATGTTGATTATTGTCAGCCCTGGCGGACAACACGTGGCAAAGAGGATATCAGAAGCTAGTGGCGAGAAGGGCTAAATACCGCATAAGATGTGATCCATATACAAGTTTGTAATTATCCTGAACTGAACCAACGTGTCTATTTGTGGGCTGCTCAGCCCGTAAGAGAAATCCATCAATGTATGGCAAACTTAGGCAAAAACGAAATGATAGTTGCTCTTGAGGACACAAAATTCACACACGGTAGCGGGTGGTTGTTTGAAGTTTGACAGCGAAACAACATTCGCTGTGCAGAGTTTCATGATGGGCCATCAAAAATAATCAGCGGAATGGTCGCAGAATTGTTGGATTGTGTAAGGAGAATGCACTCTGGATGTTTTCAACTAAGATAAAGCCGATATATATATATATTATAATATATTATATATATATAATAATATATATATATATATATAAACGAACTAATCAGCGTTACACCATCACGTACTTGCTGTCGTGCAACATAATTATAACGATGCTATATATATATATATATATATATATATATATATATAATATATATCCCTTAGTGGAACTCCGAGGTGTGACTATTCATCAATGTACAGTAGTTGTGTACTCATCACAAGCTGCAATCAATGGTTATTTAATGGTATTCTCCTTCTAGAGGATCAAAAATACTTTAAGACACTTGTAATAAGATTAAACTGGAGTGGTTTTATGATTGGGAGGGTTCAGCCAATCAGGGTTCGCAAACAAGCTGCTGCAGTGGGAATGGCGGTCGATCAACACCAATAATCAAAAACGGCGATCAGCTGCTGCACCGAATTTGTTTGTAAGAAGTGGAGATTAAAACAAGTTGTTTGAATGCGTGTCAGATTTAAACAACTGAGTTGCTCGATGCAAGGTCGTGGAACGTAGCAACGAACTGGCCAATCAAAACGCAAGAACGCTTGTCGCCCAATAGCAATCGTAAATACTGTTGTTCCCTGTAAAAAAGGGTGCTGTTTTTCCAATAAATTGAAAATTGTTTAATGCAGCTCAGATTATGGTTGTTGTTTTTCTTGATTCGGTAGCTCAACACCTGACAGCACTAAGAATGGCCTTGATGAAACAGAAGTGCTGTTTGGGAGCCCACGCCTCTCTTGAAAGTTCTTCCGAAGTAAACTTGTGATCCCCAGCCCATCATGTTGCAATCACACGAAGGTAAGACATTACCTCCGGGAAAAAAACACCTTCAGCAGAGAAACTCTTGAGCCCTCCAGAAGGTGTCTCCTGTAGGAGGAGAACAACAAAGCAGTTAACTTGCTCGCCTTACAGACTAGAAGATTGGCACTCAAACGTCAAATCGGACAGATACATGTAGTACCGATAACTGTAACAGCATGTCTAGAAATTCCCTTCTAAATCGACCGGAATTGAGAACAATGTGCCCAGGTAATCAAACTGCAAAAATACGACAGTTATGCTCACGTTTAAATCAATATATCCCAGTGACCGGTTTCGTCTCAGTTCAAACTCATTCGATGGAGAAAGTATGAGGGAGAATTAATCCAGCAATCATGGTTGTACCAGCCGTGGTTCTGGTCTACGATGAGGTTAAATTACTAGCCTATATACACTTCAACTGGTGGTGCCGAACACGTTACGTACACTTCACCTAGTAGATGAAGACTGGTTATAACCAACCAGGTCACGGTTAGAAAATGAGTGTATGCCCATCAATGCTTTGACCGCGTTCAACCAAAAAGAAGAGGATCATTGGTTTCCGGTTCGACTGTAGTCCTGAGTAACTTCAAAAGGAACGAAACTGGTGACGCAGTGTTGTTGGCTTGCAAGGGAGAATGGGAAAGTATCGAAATCCTTTTAAAATTCAACCTTGGTAGTCTTGACCATAAAAAAAACCCGGGATTCTATGGGGCCAACTAGTAAGGTGCAACCAATTCGAGTGAAAAGAGAGTTGTATGTGGCAAAAGAAAAGGAAATCACGCTAAGCAGTGTTCAACCCATTGAGTAAATCTACCAGCGACCAAACAACTAACACATGAAATGCTGGACAGTAACGTGAGGTGAACGTAAACGACGTTATTTCATTTTGAAAACGTTAGTTTCAGTGGGTAGCAATGTCCACCCGGGCTAAATACTAATAATGATACTTGTTGTCTAAGCGAAAATTTGCTTTATTCATTCCGAAGATTGAGAGTTCGGTTATGGATACCATTACATATTCAGCGACAAAAAGAGTTACAATAGTTGGAATAAAAGTGGAACCATAAGATTTCGAATTGAATGATGTGTGGATAAAGTAACAAAAAGGTTCATATTATCATAAATTCAATCGCCAAATAAACGTTATAGAAATAGGCTTAGAAATGACCAAAGTTCTGGCTAGATAGGAGGAATTGGTGCTTGGATGCCAGTATACAAAGAACCTGTGTGGGTCTTACTAAAGGATTGTATACAGAATACGGTAGGGTCAGGAATACAGGAAGAATTTTGTCCACAGACATGGTTCATACGTTCGAATGTGATCCAATAGTAGCACTAAACAGAGAGAGCAACAAGTGAAAGTGGCTAACCAGAAAAAACAGGATTTAAAAAATCTAATGTGATGAGTTGCTAAGAGTAATGGCCTCCTAGAGCTTGAAATAAAAATGATTTACAAACGGAAAGCATGCTCTGGGGTGTGTGAATCAGTTTAAACGATTTCTATATGAATTGCTGAGCTCCCACTGACCAGAAGAACAGTGTACTCAGAGACCTGTGTTCAACAGTTTGCTTCTGGTAATAGTTTACCCAGTGGTGATATGATTTCGTTTAAACGTATCGCAACCACGTAAGCAACACGGCAATGAAACGATTGAGGAGCTCTCTGCTGATCAGGAACAACATCGAACGATAATCAACCAACCTTATCATGATCGGGGGTTCCACAGAACAACACGTAGTCCGTCAATTTCACACTTTGAGGGCTGGCCTGCGCCATAGCCCCACAGACAGTACAGTCCGGTCGTGGTGAGCGCAGTACAACCGTTCGAGTGAGATTGCGTTCCATATCGACAATCAACAAGCGACCACTGTGCACCGCTTCCAGAAAAACAGAGGAAAAGCAAGCAACATTGAAAGAGTTCCAAAGATCGACAAACCTCTTGAAAAACCATACGCATGGAAAAGTGGTTGCGCACAAATCCAATCAAGTAAACCTACTGGAAACAGATACTTCTGGCAGGTCAAGTGTAACCCAAGAAGCAAATTGATAGAAGAAACAGCCATTCATTTTCGAACGGTCAGACAACCGAAGTATGTTAGATATCTTACAAAACGAATAGAAAAACTGACGAAAACAAGTGCCCTTCACATTTCTTGATGTTTATACGTAATCCAATCAACTACATCCGCTTTTGTTACCACTGGTTGACAGTATGCGTGCGCACTGATATCAACTCAAGTCAACCCATTCGTCGATTAAGTCACCAGCCTTTACATCGTTAAAAGTTTACTGCCATGAGGGATACTCCGCCCAACATGAAGGTCGAATACCGTTAGCCTGCGCTCTCTAAACGGTATGATCATGTAATATGACCAGGGTGAAAACTCGTCATCATATGAGTAGTAGTCAGCATTATCACCCTGGAAAACCAAGAGACCATAGTTAACACAAACGCAATTATTTGTGTGCACCTTGACCAATAAGACATTAGAAGACATTGATAAGGATATCAAATATCCCATCACCAGAAATGGATGTTGACACGGCCCTTTGGTTCATAGTACGAACTACGTTACAGTGTGCCTTGAAAAAGCCGAATATTGTTTGAGCCAACCTATATTCATGACTCGTACATCACATGGCTTTTGCCGCCATGTGACATGATGGATCGCCGGATGGTTGATCCACAGCAGAAGAGCGCATCAATTACACCATAGTTCCTGGCACTCAACAAATAGAGGGGGTGACAGAGATAATTCGGTGGACTGTACGGTCTGTTCAAACGAGGTGAGAACTGTATATATCCCTTGCTCAAATTCTGTGTCGGCCTATCAGGAACGAAATAATTATACAGGTTTACTTGTTTGAAGTAAAGTCGGTTATTTTACGGTTGGTAAATGGCAGGATAGCTGCAGATGTTCATGTGCTCTTATTCGTGCTCGCTACGTGGCTGCATTGACGCGGCGGACGTGTAAAGAAGAGTGCGCATTCCACCCACCAAGAGATGAACAGCCTTGGGAACTGAATGTCGCGCTTCTTTGCGTTTGCCCTAGTCATTGTGCACCTAACGTGTGCGTTAGGTGGCACACCGATAGAACTAGATGTTCTCGCTGTCGAATGCTTACGCGACTGGCGGTTTGATGATAAAAACAAGTTCAGAGCCAACGATAACTAATTGGAAGCCACTTTTAGAGTGAAAACAGTATTCTGTTGAGTAAGTATTAGTATATCGAGTCTAGACGTTGGCGACGTATGATCAAATCAACTAAGAAACAGCAAAAGCTATGTAGACAAAGCATTAGGTGAGGAATTCGATTACCTGTTGAGAAACAATGAAGGCGATCCCGAAATTAACGGTGCAAAATGTATTTTAATGTTAATTTCTTAAAAATGTCTGTTGTCACAAATTAAAAAAATCTGAGTTAACAGTTTTTCACTGCGTTCACACCAGGCTCTCCAGGTAACAAATATATCGGCTACATTGTGAAGAAAAATAATCATGGTCAGTTTGCGCTAGTGATACGTAGGTAATACTGAACGCAGTGTTTGGTCACTTGAGTGGCCAACTAGTGATCACGGTAGCTGCAGTGCTGGAATAAGTGGCCTTTCCGTATGCAAGACATCTCTCTTTTTGAATAATAAAATGTTGATATGAAATTACAGTCGAATGTTACCCACGGAGTAGTGAACGGTCAGGTACAACTCTGGACAGTTGTCATCCTCAACTTCCACGAGTATGACCTGTGTTGCTCGCTCATCCAACAGTCAACGCACGCGACGTAAGATTGCAACGCCGAAGTGGAATGAACTGCTGTTGTGATTGTCCGGAACAATAACACTTGTGATCTGTGCCCGAGTTCCAGAGTAAAGGAAAAACACAAGAATTGGCAGTAAAGCAACTTTTCTAATCCTGCTTTATCTTTAACTTCCCAAATCTTCAAAAGGTAATTTGATGTCTCCCATTTTGTTGTGGTTCGCTAAGGCGTAATCCCGTTTATCAACCTACCTCACCACCTAACATGAAAAGCGTCTGAAACCGACTCAGTTAGCCCAACGGAAGAAATTGGGCTACTGTGATGAAGATGAATTTCTGTAAAGATATTTGTTGCTTCTACTAACATCGACTATTTATTGGGTTTACGTAGTGAGTACTTTTAGCAGACGTTAGATAGTCGGGCGCTCTGAAAATTCAAGCAGATAGAAAAAAGGCTGGAAATTGTTTAAAATGTGTACGGCAGAATGACTCTCGTCTCAAGCAGATGGGGTCATGTGTTGTGATCTTTCGAGTAAATAGAATTTCCCACTGATAGCCTTCAATGACTAAACAGGGTGTTATAACGCCCACTCAAGTGTTGCCCGTGGGGTGAACGAGAAAACAAACGAAAATGCGATTAGGATTTCGCTAACACAATATTTGAACCAGCTTGCGTTAAAACAATGCTCACTACATTCATTGAGTTTCAAACGGTCATGAACTTGACCGGACAATGCCGTGGCTGCACTTACCGCTCATCTCAACAACGGAGGGATACATCATACAAGCAAACGAAGAAGGGGATACATTAAAAAATAGCTGAACACTCAGATTGTGTAGCTGGGTTTGACATGTTTCATTCAGATGACTTGCAGTTAACATTCAGTGAAGCAACACAACAAAGCAGCCCTAATTCATTAACCCCGGGACGGTCAGGTTGACCCCGGCCACTATGAACCGTAACGGAATCAACGCGCTACTACTGTCAATCGCCGTTTTATAATCCTCAACTGGCACAGATAAACGTTGACAACTCCACATACTACAATCCTCATTGATTTCAGTTGAGAATCAGAAGTCATACTACCTAGTAGCGGCTTGGAAGTAACAGAATCACTGATTCACGTTTCAGAACGAATTCACATTCATGTCCCTACTCGAATTTGAGACAACTATGGAAAAATTGTTGTCTCTAAGTCCAACCTCGGAGTGTAAACAGAAGTAGAAGGTCCCACAGCATCTGGTTCTCCGACTTGATTCAGGTGGCATTTCTTACACTTGGATGCCCTCTCAATATGACCAAGGCGACCGTAGGAACGGCACACGGCATTACGGAAATGACAATGATCGTAATTGTAACTCACCGCAAGAGAAGCAACCGTTCACCTTATTCGGGACGGATAGTGGATATTTAAGGGGACCGTGGAACCTTGCTCATCGGTTGACCTCTCGCAGGAAAGCACGCCTGTCGTTTGAAACAATATGACGTTCAAAGTAACAACGGCTGCATTTACAACTTCCTGTCAGGGGCTTCTGGGAACGACACATCTTTGATCAACAATTTCCATGGAAGATCGGCATCACTGACACCGGCAATCGATCGATCTCATGCGTGCTCCTCAAGCTTGTCACCAAAACAGCAACGGGCCACTTATTTTTACAGTTGAAGTGGGAAGCATGTGTTCGTTTAATGCAGGAGTGAATTGAACATCACGTGTTTAGCGGCTTGGAAATTGACAGAAAACATGTGGTGTGACAATAATCCTTTCAGCTTACCGGACGGCAAGGAGGCTAGGGCGTTCGGGTAGGTCAGATTCTTCACCAGTGAATGCAACTGATGACCACTAGCGATAACGAGCAATTCCCACTGGTTTTCCGTCTCAATGAATGCTGCACCATACCTAGAACCTTTCGGTCCACTTCTCAAATTCACTTGGACTAGTTTGAAGATTTAATTGAACAACTGCAGAGAGTTTATTCCTCAGCGTCAATTTGGAGCATTCGGAAATTGCGATCTTCAATAGCCCTAGGAATCATATTTTCGAGTAAGCAATGAGAAGAAACCTCGGAATCGTCGTAGTAGACAGTTCCTACTCATGACAAAAGAATATAAATTTACAGAGGTACGTCAGCAGTATGGATGTAAGAGTCTATCACCAGCTAGCAGCATAAACACAGGTATTCTCACATGCTGTAGTCAGGTTGGCCAACAACGGAAAAATAATCCGAAGAACGAAGGAGAATATAATAATGTAACTGATGAGTAGTAGGGGATTTGGTTAATTTCAAGTTGAACATCACCCACAATTGATCGCAGCTGTCGCATTCCCATAGACTTTCCAGTCGGCCCCTTTCGAAAAGACACTAGACTCGAGTTTCGCTCTCATTAGAGCTCGTCAGTAGTGCATATCCTTGCCACGGTCGGGACTAGCACTAAGATTCGACAAAATTACATTATTCCGACCACACCTTCATGAGGCAACCGTGATTTCAAC
This sequence comes from Paragonimus kellicotti, assembly GCA_014220965.1. Lineage (NCBI taxonomy): Eukaryota > Metazoa > Platyhelminthes > Trematoda > Plagiorchiida > Troglotrematidae > Paragonimus > Paragonimus kellicotti. The sequence goes on from LOND01005016.1 coordinate 36,408, forward strand.
TTGGAGAGAAGTCCTAGTCGAGGGGTCATCGATTGGAGTTAACAGACAGTAACTGTGTCTCCTCTCGAGGCGATCGGGCAACCTGATCATTACTCACAAGCGAAAGTGGTTGAGCGTTCACATATGATAATTCGGTCGTGCCTAATGTGAGGTCAATGGCGCAGTGGTCAACACGGTTGCCTCATGAAAGCGTGGCCGGAGTTGTAACTTTGTCGAAGCTTAGTGTTCCAACTTAAGACAAATTCGAAATTTTCCGCTAATGGTTTTTTCTTTGCGCAGGGATTTTAACAGATTTTCGATACATACAAGTTCAAATACTTTTCGAAATAAATAACAAATGTGTAACAGCTTATATTCCGCAAGGATGTCTGATTGAATTTGATTCCTGCCTTTAAATGTTCATATCTTACTTCGTGTCTTACTGCTGAATAGACAAACTGTTGCTGTATATGGTACTAATCAGCAACTCGCTTTTTGCAATGGTTGTGACAACTGCGTTTGACACTTATTTATGCCACTGATATGGCCGGTGGAGTTGAACACTCTGCGGTGCCCAGCAGTTGTCCACATGGATCGTTTGTCGACGTTAGCCAGATCGGGAGGTTGTGATGCACCTCAGTGTGAAGATTAGACGCTATCAGGCAAGTTTTTCATACATCTGAAAGCGGCTGGGGCGTCGTGAAGACCGAATGGCAGTCCAAGGAAATCGTGTCGTTGTTAGCCCACATAAAAGGGGATATCCCTTCTATCTCTCTACACTACTGGTAGCTGTCAGCTGTCAAAACGCAGTTCCATGAGAAATCTTGATTTAGCTTCATATGGGCACGTACAGATCCTCTTGTTTGCCATCGGAAACATGTGCACAATCGTCAATCGATTCTACATTCAGAACTCGACGTGAAATCGGTAGATTCCACCTGTTTTTTCAGTCAATAAAAAGGGAGATTAAAATAGGCTGTTTGCCAGCCGATTGGTCGATTTTGACAACTTCCTTGATCGCCTCTCCGGCTCCAAAATCAGTGCTAGTGGTAGTCGGCTACATAACAGATTGCTTGAGGGAATCCGTAGTGATTGTCCGGAACATAAAATAGATGAATAATATCATCGATACGTTGTTTAATGACATGGACTGGACAATTCGGCAAAAGCTTGACAACAACTCTACTCTCTGGACAACGCTTGACCGCTACTTCGTCGTGCAAGTCCACAACATCCTCAATGACGGGTAGTTCACTCTTCTTAAGGAATAGGTCTGCATCAAATTGGTTTACTAGCACCGTGTGACTTTGTCTGACATCGCCCCTCCGAATATCAGCATTTTGAATGTCCAGAACTTCGAAGTACATCTAAGCACATCGTCGGATTAGCAATACACCTACTCTGAATGCAATCGGCATTCCAACTCCCGTAACCACCACTGTGATATTATGCTCCCTGACGCGGGACGCCCAATGAACGTATGATATAACCAAAAGGACAACGAAAACGTTCCTGATGATAGTAGTGGACAAATTTTCCGTTCTGTTACACGTAAAGCAACTACTGAATTGGGTTTGTCCAACCCTTTTATGATCCGTTTGGTTCCGGATTCATTTTTAAACTTTTTATTCCCCGTGCCAGTTTCCTCAGGTGTTTTTTCGAGGTCGCTGACTCACTCTTCTAATATCCGTTAGCCGTTATAGATGTGCAATTCCTAACAAACGATCAATGTCACTGATTCCACATTCATTCGCGCCGGTAGTTTCTGCGATGCGAGCTGCGTGTTTTGGATGAACGTCTCCTTTGTCAATCTTTCCCTTATCTTCTAAACCGTTTCAGGTAGGCCCAGTGTTAACTGCCGTATGGGGTGCTGATGATGGACCATAAAACCCGGCATCATAAAGGTGAACCGTTGTTCATGACGGTTTAATTTCTCAGTGTACTCGTGAATAAAGACTGTACGCGTTCCTTGGCAAATGACAGCCATCTTTTGGTCCAAGGCAAGCTACAATCGATTCAAATCCTGACAGTGAATATTGCTCGTCCCCGTTTGCAAATGGGGTTACTCAAAGCAGATTCCTTGCTGTTGTAACTACAAAACTTGAACGATAAGCTAACTTCTCACAACGAAATTCCTATTGCCAAAAAGCTCGGATCCCCAATCCCTGAAATTTATAGCCCACGACAACAAAAAAAAGCGTGAAAAACAAATTTATTCGGTTCGGCTGAAACTACCGTACAACTGTGCGGCTTCCAAGGATTAAAAATGATCTGAAAAGAATGTAAGATTCAGCACTTTCCAAAAACGTTCTAGGCAATCTGATTGGCTGGCGAACATCCAGTGAACATGCTTGGGTAAACACTGAATTGTTGGAGCATCGCATCATAAGTTTGACTTTGGATTTGAAATCTGCGGTTGGCATTCGCCCATTCTAACACTCGTGTTATACTCGCACTACGACGTTAATGTAGTAAAAGCAACTTACTAAAGCGGGAAGTTCAGTGTTCTAGTCGCATGCATCTACTATTGGTTATGCACTCGCGTTGTCAAACCCCACACGTATTTCTGAACGATGTAATGCGTAAGTGTGCAATTGTTCGTCTTTACCCTTCCATTTTTCATTTTTCTCCCGTTTGGTGGAATTCCTTCAGTGGTATCTTGCCCGATAGTTTATGCTGTTAACAATGTACCGACTTGGAAGGTTGACCAATCCCTATGACCACTTTCAGATACTTGATTTAGCATCAAACTAATTAAGACTTTGACTAATCTCAGTCACATAATGCCAATGAACTAGTAGCTTAGCGAAGAGTGCATGACGTAAGAAGTACCTGACTAGCATTCTTAGTACACCGTCAAATCAACTAAATCAATGCGTTTCTAGGGTTAGGATAAACGAACTTCCTAGCCGGAATAGTCAACCTCTAGTAAAAAATCATATCCATCTATTTGAATTGCGACTCTTACATGAACTAAAGTCTAGCAAAGTGGCTAAAAACAGAATACAGTATCAAATGCAGCAACATACAGGTTGCCGATAAAAATTCAAACATCCGCTTGAGCACGAATTGAACTGATTGGAAAACGGCAAAGCCAGTTTCTAATGTATGATCCCTATTGTAGACACAGGGGCTAGGCAGTCTGAACGGTCTGTAACTTGAAAATAAGGTTGAGTGGATTCTCGAGCGGTCGTCGAAAAAAAAAGCGGTCTGGATTTCTGTGGACCGTACTGTACACGAAAACAACGAACATCATATGTTTCTAATTCATATGAAAATCATGAAGACAGCTGAGCAAAAACGATCGTAGAGGGTTCCACAGAAAACCCTGGGGGTGGACTGTAGTCTAGTCAATGAAAATACACGATACATGACTTATGAAGCATCAGCTCACTTTTGTCGATAGTAGTAAGGGGCATACAACAATCAATAGGTGGAATGCAGATTCTTTCCATAGGTAATCTTAACCAGATAATATGGTGATATTTGTTAGCCGAGTATCACAACGCACTTATTATAAGGTTACCGTTGATAGCTAATTGTAGACAAGATCCCCAGAGTTGTTTACAATTAAGTCCGACTTATTCCACCTAGATCGCCAGAAGCAAAACGTCATCTAGACGCTGTAAATGGACAACACTCAAACCCCAGGCAATCTGCTTAGGACATAAGTCTAATGAGCACACTTCCGGTTAGCAATGATTAATTAGGAGCGGAATAATAACAGATGTCCCAAACGAAAAATGCCAGTGGCGGTTGACGAGACGCAACCTTAAGTGCAGCACGGTTACAATTAACAACAAATCATTCTGGGATCTCTTAGCTACCTCAAAAAGGTGGAAATCGCTGCTGTCAACGAGTGTGAACCCACCTTCAGAGAAAGCGGCACAGATGTCAGCAAGTATAACAGTTTCGCATCATACGTTTGGTTTTCCCAAGCTGATAAACCTCCAAGGAAATAGGAACCCAAGGCCATTTTCCCGATACTAATGAGGTAGAGTCCGAAGAGGCCAGCAAAACGAATCAAGGGTGTCTGTTACAGGCCAGCTTCCTAAGACCATGGTTACCGGCCGAGCGCACGGGTGTTCATTGCCTCGAAAGCTATGGAAAATTTGATTAGTAACCAGTAATGCGAATATCTCGTCAAATTTGCCGTGTTGCCTAACAACAAGAATGTTGTTTGAAAGGAAATTTTGTGTGCCACAAACCTATTTGTAGTGGACGGACAGTGGACAGGAAGGTTGTTCATGGCAAAACTAGTTGCTGCTATCCATCTACGGGATTTCCCGTCGTTTATCATCAATGTCTAATATTTGTCTTTTTGTTTTCAAGTGTCATAGGTAAGCAGGGGCTAACACAAAGAGAACAAAAGATGTAGCGTTGAACGCAAATGGCAAACGACCGAACGAGGATGAGGCACACTGCTATGTCTGTGACAGTGTGAGTGGCGCCTTTCATGTCACACAGTTGGCCTTTCATTCATTTTCAGAAGTTTTCTCGTTCGTTTTCTTATAACTGCTGAAGTTCCCGAATTTCCAAACGTGCTGAATTCACTGTACACACTATCTATCTCTATCCCTGAATAGTTTAACACAGATTCGGTTGGATATATGCACGTTCAGCTACCATTAAGATGTACCCTTACTACGAATAGGACCAATCAAAAAACTAACAATGTCAAATGATTGAAAACCAAAATAAACACTCACCACCGATGCCTGTTAGAATTTTGATGACTTCGGCAGCCTGCATCGTGCCAATCATTCCGGGAACTGCATGGGCAAAGAGACGGAAGAAAATGGAATTGATAGTAGCAAACAAAAGATGGCATATGTAACGAAAGGGTAAAAAGGTTAGCCAGAGACGACACCCAGATGATTGTGATCAGTTAAGAAACACAGATTATTAGTGTGACAGAAAAGTCAATGCCGTTGATTTTAATCATAAAGTAGAACAGATGATCATTTCGGAAGTCCAGTATCACGTACGTGGTTATCAGCAAAACGCACTACGAGTCTCAAGACAGAATGAGTGTCAATCCAATACCACGAAACGAAAGCCTGGTAGAGAGTCAACAAAGGGTATAAGCGCTGTCAATTTATTGATACCCGTACAAGTTGCAATCTATTAAAAGCATCAACTCCATATACAGTTCCGCTCTTTTGCTTGAAAGAATGTGATCACTGTTTGGCTGTCATAAATCAATACTGGTCAAAGGTGCATCGAAAATAGCAAAATAGGAGACAGTTGAGGAACCATGGGCATTGCTCACGTTCAGAATAAAGAACCAAATAGGTGCAACTCGATTGCCCGTTCCTCTGCTGTTCTCAAGGCCCTGGAAGTGTTTCCCGCCACATAATTTTTCGTACCTTCGAATTACTGACTGATTTCGATTTGTTGACTAAATTAACCACACGACAACCGGCGCACTCGTCTGATTAGTTCACCCAGCCTTCTTAATGCTAGGCGGGCACAGTACGGTTGTACAATGTTGCTTTCCTCACTACAGTGGCGTCCTTAAGAAATCGAATCACAGAATGACGTAATGTTCATGTGAAGGGAAACTGGGTCCACTGTATTACAGACTGATCGCGGACCACTTCGCATGTTGTCTTCAGGATGTTACAGTAAACGATTGTTACCTGTACACCACTTCAAACAACCAGAGAGTTCTTCAGTTTGTCAATCCATCACATTTTTCCCTACACGTGAAAGGTCTCCCAGTGTCGCTGTTTACAAATATATTGATGACGCTCTTACGCCTTGCAGCTTTAATAACGGGGAACAGCCTACAATTTTGAGAACGGCTAACAAGAATAGTGGAAGAGTCCAAACATCGTCAGTTAATGGTACACTTAGTAAACTGTTTGCATAAGGCTTTTGTTGTGTACGGGGAAATGATCAGTAAGCAGTCTCACACATTCCGTTGGATCGGCCGATAGAGTTGATCCGAAATCTGCCGAATATCCCTGAGTCCCATTTTCGAATGAGCTCTCTCAGTCGCAGTGCATTGCTAACGCCCAACGTGGCTTGAAGTCATTAATAATTCGTCTCCATCTCAAAAAACTGATTATTTTGAATTGGATAAATGTCTGTTTCCACTGTCCACAGATATTCGTTGACTTTCAGACAAAATATTTCATTAGTCTAAACAGTTAGCTGAAGCATCTCGCTGTGTCAAATGGGTACTCTGTCCTATTTATTCAATATGTCGATTTCAATAGCTTCAACGCCTGTAACAAACATGTCTGCAGGCTGGTCGCTGATCCATGTCAATTTTCATGAAATGCTTTCCAAATGTACACCTTACAGTAACAAAAGAAGTCTTTGAAACTCCACCTGCACACACTCTTGCTCAGAGAACATCACGTTACTCTTGCAACAAATACGAAACACTGAATGGTTTGAAAAACGATTAATCGGCAACTAAAATCATAACGTGTTCGTCGTCCTGGTTATTAACAACAGTGAACTTCAATTGCCTAGTAAATGTACTGCATCTGAACACTTTATGACCACTACGTCCAGTGGCTGAACATCTCCTCGTTTAAGGTGAATCAAGCGATCTGTTGTCACTGTTTACGTCGTGGGCCACTCACCGTACTGGTTAATTGAGCCAAACCCAGACATCGCGAACAAATTACGATAGGGCAGTCATAAGAAAGATGTGCCAAAGCCACCGTAACCACGGAAGCGAAACCACATTGCTATAAAGAGAGAATTCCTGATCCCAACGCACCACCGGACTCTGTTGTTGTTTAAGGGGTGCTGTCGGCAAACAAGCAATGCTCCAAGAACAGCAACTGTCAAAAAGAAACAACTCGCGAACATGAACGACGCAAAGCGGTTAGGTTTTGCAACCATGGCGCAGTTCCGCATGCAAGCATGCACCCATACTATACACTCTGGTAGTTAGTGGGCGGTGGATGTCACGCTGATCCCAAAGACATCCTGTGTCAAGAAACGCCAACTGGGCGTTAGCGATAAGTAAGACCATTCTGTCAACAGACTACTACCAACTACGAAACATCTCCCAAAGTAAACCGGGAGACATGATCACGGGGTCTATTGCCGGAAGTAACAAGGCAGTGACTGCCTCACCATTCGCAATGACCGGGCAGCCTGAACAATATGCATAGGCGATAGAAGCAAATGACTTAGACATGACGAAACCGACAGATGTAATGAGATGTGCCATAAACGTAGACAAACAACTACGCGGACTGAATTTCAACAAAAAGTCTGGACAAGTGCGTGTAGCAGAGTACGACAACGACGAATCTCATTATAACGAGTGGTCGAGGCATGAAATGTTTACTTCGTGCAGAATCAGCGCTGCGTTCATTGTATTGAACACCAGTACAACGAAAGCCTTGGTACAATGAGAAAATAACCGTCAATTATTCGTTATGAGGAAATGACTGCTAGAATGTATTAGTTTTGGTTCACGCAACATTCGTCCTGATGATACTCCAATGTATGTACTGAGAATGAACTTTGACAAGCGAGCAAAGCTACAGCTCAACACTTTTTGAAGCGAACCAGTTTAAAAAGTCGATCAGAATTGTGAAAACTGGTTAAATATGAGCAATCTTCAGCATATAACAATGAAGATCCCTAACTACTCATTACGAACGTGGATGACCAGGTTCATTTTAGAGTAGTACAGATATGAACATGAGAAACACACCCACCGACACCGAAAACGCCAGCCTCGGAGCAGCCCTGGACCGTATCAGCCGGAGGTGGGACGGGAAAAAGGCACCGAAAACAGGGGGCACGATTTTCCATTGGCAACGGGCTGTTTGTGTCGATCTCCTCTTTGGTGAGTGGTCGACTGGCCAGGTAGACGGTCATTTGCCCCTCTAGTCTTAATGCACTTCCGCTCACCAACGGCTTCGGGCCGCAGACAGCACAGGCGTCGTTGATCAGATATCGAGTTGCCAGATTGTCTGAACAGTCAACGATAACATCGAACCTGAAACACAAAACATAGATGGAGAAAATCGCGCAAACAGAATATAGCTCGCGCAAATAAAATTCCAAGTTAAAATGAAAAAGTGAGACAATTCGATGCATACTACAATGAGTCTCAAAGGTCCGTACACAAATAGCAACAGGAAGTGTAATTTTCCTCACTTGGGCATCTCATATTGCCAACAGCAAAATAAAGACCAATACATGTGTCTGATCATCCGCTTGATTACAACGAAATAAATATGAAATTGGCAGCCAGAGTGAGTGAGAAAATTGATCCATAGAAACTGGGGATTGAAAATTCGCTGACAGTTCCGCAATCATTGTTCCGAATTGGGTTTAACTAACTGTAGGCCAGGGGAGAGTAAAAGTCCGCACGGAAGTTCTCTGAGAGGTTCCTTAAACGGTTCACTTGGACTTGAGCTTTTTGAAGTGTGACAGTAAGAAACCGAAAACCACTTACATATGATAGCAGCTCTCGTGTTTGCCCACTTCGAAATAAGGTATCACATAGACCTAAAGATCGCTCTTGTGAGAATTATACTTGTGAATGTCTAGCTATCGTGATTGCATAGTAACTACGTAAATTCCTGATACACTAACCTCATAATCGGCATGACCGAATAGCTATATCCAAACTCGTACTCACCGTTTTATATGAGTAGTGATCGGTTCCAGAGGACAAAATAAAACACTGGGGTTGTTTAGTCCAATTAATAACCCAGACAGCAGGACTTTTCAGCTATGTCAAAACAACTGACCAATGCGTTCGCTAATTGGTAACGATCGAGGATTTCCATTGCAATAAAATGAATTCCACTCATTTAAACATAGCTTTCGTATTCATATGGACGTGGAATATAAAAGAATACGATATAACTTGACAACATGTTTAATAAGTTCCAGAGAAAAAGTCACCAATTGAGACTCCGGTGACCACATTTCGAGTGTTAGTTTGAAGATTACGATAGATAGGTAGGGATAAAACTATGTGTTACTGAGTTGATTACTTGGGAACCTTAAATGTGGGTGTGAAGATATGAAACGTGAGTCGCCAAAATTATTCGTGAAAAAACACGCATGGCGGTGATGCAGCAACAGGTTGCTAATTAAAAACAGTGTACGTTTTCCAACCGAAAGACTGCGGCATTGCCACAGTGCGTACGTGTGCAAAACAATAATACTGACAATATATTAACATTATGTCCATGGCGTTGTTTAAAATATGTCGGAGCCGGGTGAACGAGAATAACGGAGTCGTGTTTCGCAGAGTACGTTAAAAATCTGATCGAGTGTCGTGAGCTGTGCAAATAATCATAATCAAGGACCACAGTACATGAGCGATTGGCGTTGATGCTTAACTGCCATACGACTAGGACACATTATGTACACTCAAGTTTTCTATTTCTACCGTCAAATAAACAGCCAATCACCATCTCAGCTTGCAAGCAACTACGAATCAAATAGTGAATGTAACGTGTAAATCAGAATTTATAAAACGTACCCATTGATAATGCTTACAGCGTTTGAACTATGTAGATGTACGTTGAACTCCTCAATATTTGTCGTCGAATTTATCCTGAGGAGAACAATAGCTGATTAGGAGCACCCATATAAACTCACTGTTTACATCGCAGGCTCAGAGAGGCAACTTTAGACTGACCAATTGAGGCCTCAGAATGGGCCACTTGTCGATGCAGATTATTCAGTTCTACGAGATCATCGTCCACCAAACCAATTGTACCTAAAATAGAATAGAAACATGACCTTTATGCAGGGGTGTATTGTGTGTGGTCGAATTTTGACGATGTACGTCAGCACAAGCAGAATTAAGCTGAGATGAAATAAGAATAAGCATGATCTGTCTTGCGAAGATTCTGACAAAAAGCCACAATAATAAGATATGACAATAAACAATGATGGCAATTTTAAAATAAATGGATCCCATAAATAATTTGAAGGGTAACAAGAGGATGCAAACAATGTGACAGTCTTCGATCAAACATTTCGTATAATCTGACCACATATGAACATGTCATTAGTTTTTAAATAACCATTGTTTGGCACATAATGGAAATCACCTACAGAGGGATTAGACAAAA
>LOND01005020.1:18418-36414 GCA_014220965.1 Paragonimus kellicotti
GGACGCTCATAGGACACTCGCGGGACGCTCATAGGACACTCATAGGACGGTCGTGCTGCCTGGGTAGCGAATGTGCCGGGAGTCTGTGGACTTTGCTGCGTTGACAACCGAGGCAAGTTCTCGCCCATTCTTGTATGTCCCTATGCATGTTCGGCCATACAAATCTATCTGAAATCAGCTTGACGGTGGCACGAACGCTGGGATGAGACATGCAGTGAAGACTGTTAAAAACAGAACGTCTGAAGTTTACTGGCACAAATGGGCGAGGGCTGACTGTCGTGGTATCGCATATGATTGTGCCTTCGCAGTTGGCAAGAGGCAACTCCCGAAGTTTGAGCGAAGAAGAGGTGCGACACTGCTGCAATTCCGGGTCGTTGTTTTGTGCTCGGGCTAATTCCTTCAAATTAACAGTGTCAGTTCGGTGTAAACCACTTAAAGTAACTCTGGACAAGGCATCGGCGACAGTGTTTTTATCTCCCGCGATGTATCGTATGTCCGTTGTGAACTGGGAAATGTAGTCCAACTGTCGAATTTCCCTTGGAGAATAACGGTCGGGCTTGGCGTTGAAGGAATAAATAAGTGGCTTGTGATCTGTTAGGACAGCAAAACGCCTGCCTTCCAACACGTGACGAAAGTGTTTAATGGCGAGAAAGATAGCCAGCAACTCGCGACCGAAGGTACTATAGCGCGTTTGAGCTGCTGAAGCTTGCGGGAGAAAAATGATAACGGCTGGACTTGACCATTCACGATCTGCTGCAGAACAGCGCCGACAGCTGACTGGGATGCATCGGTCTGTAAAATGAGATCCGAACCTTCGTCTACACGCATGTGTGCCAGGGTTGTCACTTGTGACAACGCGTCTTTGGCTGCGAGGAATGCAGCCTTAGCCGGAGACGGTAAGATAAAATGCTTGGGATTATCCTTTAACAAATCTGTAAGGGGTTTCAACAACTCCGAACAGTGCGGGATAAAACGGCAGTAGTAATTTACAATGCCTAGAAACCGGCGCAGGCTTCTCTGGGATTGTGGTGGTGGATAATCTTTAAGGGCAGCGATTTTCTCTGGTAAGGTTCAATACCGTCACGAGTGATTCGGTGGCCCAAAAAATCTATGGAGTCTACTCCAAAGACACACTTCATCGGATTTAGGGTTACGCCATACTGATCAAAACGTTCGAAGAACTGCACGGAGATGTGACATGTGCTGATGTTTGTCCTTGCTCGCGACGAGAATGTCGTCAATATAGACAAACAAAGTGCAGACCACGGAGGACTTGGTCCATGAACCTTTGAAAGGTCTGAGCTGCATTTCGTAACCCAAATGGCATGCGGACAAATTCATATAGTCCAAATGGGGTAGTGATTGCCGTCTTCGCCACGTCTTCCGGGGCCACGGGGATCTGGTGATATGCCCGAACTAAATGTCTCGAACAATCACGCCAGTGGGCTTGTGCTGGTGTAATGTGTGAGCTTGTACACTCGACCTGTTTAACCACCACCTGATATTTCATAATTTTACTGTTCCACGCATTTGTCATCTTTCAAAGTTTTACTTGTTCAGCTGCTGTTTAAACTATGTGAATCTCACAGTTAACAAGCCGTCCGTTCTTTCTGCGTTCCATGTGTAACGTTACTAGAAACTATCTGCACTCATCTATCGTTTTTTTCATTCATTTGTTGTTTTGTTTTATTCCTCTAATTTCTATTCGTAGGAAATGGATTATATTGCGACTTTCAAGGCGATGTTTGAGAACCGTGAATTTCGCACCTTCTCACAGTTCCAGGAGTGCCTTCAGAGGTACATGGAGGAGGTGGGCGTTATTTACGTTCGTGGGACGAGCCGTAGGTCGAAAACGGTTCTGAAGTACGATAAGGTAAGGTTGCATGGTTCCCTGAAAACCGTGCAGATTTATTATCGTTGTACGAAGTACAAAAGGCGTAGGAGTGTATGCAGGGGTGTGCGACGTGTCTAATGGGTTAACTGTTGTTAGTTTCAACAAATCAGTTCTCGTGACACATGTTGCAGATCACGATTTCATGTGATCTGGCAAGGTGCCTGTCTGGTTGTGAGCGTACTCCAGTTAGAACAAAACCACCGCCTCAGTCGTCTGCTACCATATGAGTTCCATCCGACAAATCGGAGACTCACTAGCAGTGAATCGAACGGATGGTGGAGCCTGTACCAATACAATACACGAACTGCTGATATTAAGCAGTATGTAGCGGATGTTTACGGGAAGTTTATCACAACCGCTGACGTTGGAAACATCCGCCGCAAGTTAAAGCCTGCAATGTCAAGTGAGTTTGTTATGTAACAATGGTAACGGAACATCAGAGAACCTCGAGGAAGTTCTGTCGGTGATTAGTGCGATAGGTGTGGTGCGCACCATGCGGGATGAAGGCAACAGATATACGCATATCTGCTTTGCCCAGCGAACGCAAATTGAACTATTCCGACGCTTCCCGCATGTTGTGAATGTGGATGCCACCCACGGGACAAACAGGCACAAGTATGTCATTGAACACTTCCTCATACTTTCGAAGCTGGAAGTTATATCAGTTCCTCGTAACAGATGGTATGGGACACGGCCGACCCGTGATGTACGGGTACGTTCGTAGTATGTTTCACTACGTGGAGCTGTTCGAAATTTTTCGAGAAATGATGGGTGAGCACATTGTGGTGAAGACGTTTGTCATGGATAAAATGGCTGCGCAAATGAGAGCAGCCCATGTGGTATTCGGCTGCGACATAATGTGTTACTTTCATGTACGCGATGCTGTATGTAAGCATGTAAATGAATGTAATTCGTCCGCCATGTTCGTCGAAAAATAAATTCTTCTCGCAGTTGTTATCTCTTTCCATCGAATGGCTACGGTAGACAATGAGGAACAGTAAGTTGCACCTGTACACCGTATACCGTAGGTTCAAACGTGACTTACATATCATCCGCAGAACCAATAAGGAAGCTTCTGAATTTTCGTTGTCATTGGCTGTACATCAAGCTCAAGTGGGCCATTCATGCGCAAAGCGATGTTGTCCACTTCGGCAATCGTACGAATAATAGGCTGGAGAATGCAAACGGACGGTTGAAGAAGAGGACGCACCCGAAAGATTTCCTAGCCGTTGCCATTCAAAAATATGGATCCACAGCGAGTGGCTGATGCGGGAGTACGAAATACAAACGACGTACGGATGCGACCGTCGTGAAGTTGTCGATGTAGACTGGTACGTCAAGAACATTCTTCACAGAATGACCACGTTCGCAAGTCATCTTGTCCAAAACATCTGAACGGACGGACTCCACGACTCCATTTCGAAACAGTATCTGAGTGCGAGGTAAGCGATTCTCTAGTAATCACCTTGAACATTGCAGCTTCGTGTGCAACATGATGGCGACGCTTTCGTCGTGGATAGCGTGCAGGGCACATGTGAGTGTGGCTTCCTTGCATACACATTCTGTCAGTTTCAGCAACATTCATGTTTTTCTTATAATGTAACCATTTGTTGATTTGTAACGCCTGTAATTATCTGTCATGATCGCGCACATCCGAGCGTGTCTCTCACGAATGCGTTGAGAAATATATTATTATTATTATTATTATTATTATTATTATTATTATTATTATTATTATTATTATTATTATTATTATTATTATTATTATTATTATTATTATTATTATTTCTACCCCTACCGTACGGCATCTTGTGATTTCCATTCCCGTTTAAAAAGACCAAGTCCTCATTCATGAGCAGTGGCTGACGGAGTACAACTTGCCAATCCGATGGATGAAGCAGTTATAAGTGTTTGCGCATGTCTACTGCTTGACTTAACTCGTGAAGTAGGACAAATGGATGGAGCAGTTATAAGTGTTCAAGCATGGAGTACCGGTTTGCTTAACTCGTAAGGTAGGGCAAATGGATGGAGCAGTTATAAGTGTTTAAGCATGGACTACTGCTTGACTTAACTCGTGAAGTAGGACAAATGGATGGAGCAGTTATGTATTTCAAGCGTGGAGTACTGTTTGCCTTCACTCGTTAGCTAAGAGAGTTGCATGGAACTGTGGTAAGCTTTTAAGCGAGAAGTGCTTCACGATGTCGCTCGTTCAGCAGGTGACCTCGTCGGCATTCCAGTGTACGTCATGATTCCATGGAAAATGTGCAATAGTGGTAGCAACCGACGGCTATGCATGCCGAATATAACTAAGAAAATACCACTGACTTGTCCAGTTTTTGCGCATAATCCTACGTTGCAATATGTTTTATGACGTATCTTACGTTCGCAGCTTTATAAAAAGCGTAGTCCTCATGATCCAACAACGGTTCAATCGTCGGAAGTATAATCACGTTTTCCTGCCTAATTACATTCAGATTTAAATAAAAGCATGTGTTTCCACGTCTATGACATCGATTTTCATTATATTCCACCATTAATTTTTCTAAATAACGTGAAAATGCAAATTTTTGTTATTTTTTCATTAATCCCTATGCCATTAAACTACCGCACACTCCTTGCTTACGTCTTCGGAAGATTAAAACAAAAGATTTCCAGCAACAGAATTCTACGATTTCAGGAACTGAAACACGCAACAAAATTATAACAACTTCGGCAACTTGAAAAGATTTTTACCACAAAGATTACAGAGATATTTTTGGTCTACCGATTACACGCAGCACAGCTGACTTAAACGTGAGGTTGTATAGTCATCACTACGTGGAACTGGGGATGGCAAATATTTAGCGACACCGTGTGCAGGTTGGTACGATTGCCACGGTCGATTTCCAGGCGTAATTTGAGCCTTAGTCAGTGCAATCTGCTTGCCTTATTTACTGCTCACAGTATTCGTGCGTAAGCTGGTCTGGTAATATAGTAGCAAGGAATTCAGTGTTTGTGAAATTAGGTGAGCCGACAGCAGACTGAGATACGTCAGGTCTTAGAACCAACCGTGCATGTTCGTCAGTACTCAGATAGCCAAGGGATGTGGCGTTTGCCAGGGCCTGCTTGACGGATGTGAAAGCGGCGGTGGCTTCTGGGGTGAAGACGAACTTTTTGGGGTTACTCTGCAGCAAATCAGTAAGTGGCTTAAGCATGTCGGAACAATTGGGGATAAATCGACAATAATAATTGACAATCCCCAAAAATCGACGTCTATGCTCGACAGTCAGCCTACGTGCGCCCTATAGTCACAACGCCATGATCAATGGTCGAACGCATTGACGTCCATCACTAACGTTCTGACAGGTATGTGGTCCCCCATCAACTCACGGAATGTTCCAAGCAAATGACGCAGGAAAGGAGATTTCCGACTCCGACCGGAGGCATGCATCACGGGTCGTTCATGACCCACCCCGTCTTTGACAAGAAACAGACATAGCTTTAGACACAACCACAATTGTAAACTTTCAGAGGACCCACTTGTGGTGGTTGGTTCCGTGCGTGGCATCAACGTTTACCACATCAGGAAAACGTCTGAATAACTGCACTTGCTGCTTCCGTGCAAAGCATATGTGCGTGTATTTATTATTGTCGTCTTTGATGACACGCAGTACGCCGTTTTACCTTATATGATTAAAATTTGAGGCAGATTTTCTGCAACATCAATGTACACAAACACATTTACTTATTGCCGGAGGCTTCAACCGATGACGGATGTTGCAAATATCCATGGTCGTTATATACTTGCCATAGACATCCGCAGCATACTGCTTCAACTCAGCAGTTGGAGTATTATACTGGAATCGCTCACTTCACTTGCAGTGAGCCGACGATTTGTTGGGTGCGCATCGTACAGGAAGGCAGTTAGGTCGTGGTTGTGCTCCAATGTAAAAGAGCTAACAACCAACATGGTTTTCCTCCTAACGAAATCGAAGCGTGATTGTCAGCACGTACCATGAGAATTGTGCGATGAACTCACTCACCCAATGAACTCAACTCACTAAACACGTCGTAATCCACGACTTTCACTCCTACGTCGCTTGTATTTGATACACCGATACGCCATCTACCACGTAACCTCAGTAGTACTCACACTCACATTATCATACTTCAAGCGTCCACTGCTTGATTTTTGCTTGAATCCAAGCACGTACAAAACACTGTGGTCCTTCATGTACTGCTCTAAACAACTTCTTAACTCCTTGGAAACTCGAAAATTCCCGATCCTCGAATACATCTTTGAAGCCCTGTAAATAATTCTCCACCTGAAATGAGATGTGGCATGAATCCAACCTTCTTTGAAATTGGCCGGGAGAATGCGTACCAACGCATGGTTTATCAAATTTATATGCAATACATTATTCATCAGCAGTGGACATTGAACATTTGTGGAACACGAAAAGCTACTTCAAGGGAAAGCGCATGTACACGGTCGAAACACCCACCATTAATCCTTTTAATTTCCACATCAGATGGAGGACGAGCCAACTACCAGTTGGTTGAAATCAATATCGCAATTCTCGTGATCATTTCCGTGAACAAAACGAACGATTTTCGCATTATTGATCGATATCACCGAAAGTTTGCCAGATATTCACGGATCTGGCGTTTTATCGCTGTTTTAGGGTAGATTTTACTCCCTACGAAGAATTTCCAGCGTAGCGTTTGGAACAGCATTTTGTACTTCATAATGTTCACTGTTCTCCACCCTTTTCACTTGCCCCGAATTTACATTTACACTCGATGTTTAAGCTAAGTGAATCAAATGAATCAATGGTACCAATTTTATCTCAAGGTCGCGATTCGTGCATTCTCTCCGCATACCATTTCACTTGTGTACGAAGTTCTGAAGAGTTAAAGGCTGAATGCGTCAACCTGTTGGTTTCATTACATCTCCGAACTTATCTGCTGTCACGATTTTCTCTGCTGTGAACCCGACTTCTCCCTGGAGCAACACGACCAATTGTATCCATCGGATAGCTCATTCAGTTTAATGGAACTCTCAACCAACGCACTTTGGCGAACTGTTATGAGTCTGCCTTTCATTTTCATCGGACTTTAGCTTCGTGTTCATACTTAAGCTTTATGCAATGTTCACATCCACTACACATGCACATTGTCCACAGTTCATAGTTATATTTTGTAATTCATTTTTGTACGTTTTTGTATATACCGTTTTGTTAACTTCATCTGTACACTTGTTTGAAAGCATCACCATCATTTTTTGAACTTGATCGGCAACAAGAATGAACGACAATTACTGCACACCGTCTTTGTTCTCTTTTTCCGTAGGGATTTTCGGGCTGGTGAAGTAGTTGCATGGTGAAATAATTTAGCACCGCTTATCTGTTGAACTGCGGACGCTCAACGTTCACCGTCCTACGCTGCGTGTCTTTTTCCAGACCTACTTTACCGCACTATACTTCTCTTGTGCGGCCTCCCATCCAGTTCAACCGACTTTGACTTGTCAGTGAGTCGTTCCATTTTTATTGATACGTCTTCCGTTTTATTTGTACGCATACCTTTTGCACCTATCCGTTACCGTTACAACTCTTCTTTGGTGTTACCATATTTTGATCATTTTAATTTGTTGATTGACTGGGCATAAAAATTGTTGTCTACGTAACGATTTTCGGGGAGTTGAAGGCTGCCGTAATCAGTCATTCATTTCTCCGTATTTCTGGAATTATCTGTCTCCACGATTTTCTCTACTGTGGGAACAAATAACTCCCAAGTCAGCACGACAGATCCGACCCATGAGAATGATCTTCATTCTCTAGGATGAGGCTCTAAACGAACCCACCTCCGCGAACTACTTAGTTACGTCACATTTTTCCTTCTTGTTCATACGTAAGTTGTATATATTGTTTAGATCCACTACGATCTCCTTGGAGGCAGGAGTAATATTAGCAAGTGTCCAACAGCTGCGTACCAAGCCGCTTGAGGTGGACTGTGTTAAATAATAAACTAATTGGACTAGCAAGCTGCTGAACTGCTTCGCGCAATGCTATGAAAGGAATGCAGTCAGAAGCAAGGGAATGTACCCATGTGGCACGCTGCCTACCAGAAAATTCCGGTAAACCGCGAGTTCGGAGGGCTTTGAGTTAAAATGCTAAAACCAAGTGCCCCATTAATTCATTATGGTACAAGCAACAGTTAGTTAAATTTACACTTAACTTTGCATCATAACTTTTATCAAACTCAGTGATGTTTGTTTGAACATATTCGTAATTCTAGATATTTTCTAATGGCCGCGCTCTCGATCTCCCTGAAATAAATGTGAAGGAAGTTGGACGTTTTCGTTTGCGCTTGGAAGTGTGAACGACATTAATTCATTTCCTACACTCCGGTGTGAACTTTAAAATTACCTTTAATCGTTATTTTGCTTTTAACTCTATCTCAAGTATTTACGGAGTTAGGGAATTTCAAAGAAATCCGTTGAACTTGTGTCACTATGGTTCATGTTCGACTTCTGTACAAGCTTAGAGAGGCATATCCAGGTTACTTGGTATGAACTTGCAAATAATTGTAGCTTTATTGGGAATGCTCAGAAGGAATACTGTAGGATTGTTATGTTCCACTTTTGCTCATCTCAAGTATTTGCGGAGATATGGAATTTCTAGTTCAACCTTGCAAATTTATCTTCCATCCAACTTTTTCGTTCGATTCCTTCATCTATTTCGATCTTTCGTGGAGGCTGAGCAAGAAATCAAGTTGCAGATAAATGGGTATTCACTGTTCTTGTGGGCAAAGTTGGTGGCGGTACATGAACGTGCTAAATTGATAATAATGTAAAAAACAATGTAATTTCTCCGACTTTCGCGGATGTCATTTCAAAGTCAGTGAAGGGGGTTTGGAAAGTTTTCATAGTGTTGAAATTGAATACCGAAATTGATCCTAATGGGAGCACCGAGCTTATCAAGGCCGAAAAGCATTGCTGGCCAAGTTTTTCATAGCCCGCAGATTCCGGCGCGGACCTCACCCCAGTTTTATTCGTGGGTAGTAGCACGGCCGTTCTGTGAGTGATCTCTGAGTGTTCCGTGAGTGTTAGTTGAGCGTTCTTTCTGTGGCCTCCGTGTGTACCAACGGAACCAATCCGGAACAAAGGGAACTGTCGAAAAATGGGCGCAGCCTTAGCAAACAGTTTAAATCGATGTCACGAGGCTCATATTTTTCTAGCGAGCGCAACCACGTTTAAAGAAAGCCTATTTTTGCCCACAACGATTAACTCAACACAAGTCCAAATTTACATTCTCGGGAATCAGAATGAAACCACCCATATGTAGTTGCAACCACGAAACTTTCAATATTTCCTCCCACCGACCACGTTCAACGTGGTTCACGCAATCATTGAAGCCAATATGAATGTATTCCGTAACCGTTTTGAACGTAAAATCACATTCCTTGAAAGTTTCTAACAATGTACGTGCATCCAAGAACAATGCAGACATTATTTTCTCCAAGTGACGTAACATAGTTTCAGTGGCTCTTAAAGACAAAAGATTTACAACGGACACCGGGTAAACAATTTTTGTGGCTTTCCATTTCCGTTTCGTTCGTGGTTGTAAATTTTTTCTGAAAAGATGGTCATAATGGGAGTTAACTGTGTATTTACCAACGTGTATTCGACACTACTGGAATGTGTCTTGTTATCACTGTCGGAGGCAACGCGAAGATAGATGCTCCGGAGCAGATGCAACAGACTTTGCATCTGCCTGAGTGCTCCTTACCATTTTCAGTGAGAGAGGGAACGCGGTCAACGGTACGTATGTCTAAACTCTAATGAACTTCAGGGTCGTTATTTATCAATATAACGTTGCTGAACCGTAACATTCGCTGTCACCTTCACCATAATACTAGCTGTGGTTGTCTTGGATTCGAGTTTCGAACATACCTCACGAGTTAGTTTAACTAAACAACAACCACGATGTCTTTTTATATTTTATTGCCCATTTTCCCCTAAAACAGCGAAGAGAAGATGGTTGAAATTATTCACGCGGCACACTCGAACTCACGACGAAGTGTTGTAAATGAACGAGGTTCACATGACCCGCAAGCACGTTTCAATGACGAGAAAACCCTCATGATAATTTCATCGACATCGATGCCTCCCACATATTACAATGTTCCTTCGATTTTGGTGGGCGAGCTAGAAGAAACAGTCGAAGGTCACGCAGGAAACGGCTGTGCTTTTTTGCACTACTAAGGATGCTGCCTTTGAGGAGCAGTAGTTTATCATGAGTGGCCACAGACGAAGTATCCACTGTGTTAATCCGTCTACTAGGTCTGCATTCCAAACCAAAAGAATCGAATGTGTCTGAGTCAAAACGCCACCGTAAACGTTGACCAGAACATTTGCGGTCTGTGCATAAGGGCTCACAAATCTTGTCGGACTCAGTGGCCGCGATACAGAAGCATTTGATATTCCGGTTTAGAACACACATCGAAAGAAGTTTTGGGAGATATTGCTAGAAAGTTTCGTCAGTCGTCGTTGATGATGCAAGCGTTTTTCTCTCTAATATACGCGGTACATCGTGTGCTTGTTTGCGTACGGTCAATGCGATCAATAATCGGACTTGGACTTTTGGTAAAGCACCCAGGCACGCCGTTTCTTAAAAGTGAGCGTGTGTTCAGTTCTTTGTGAATAAAATTTAATGGTCATATTCTTGGTTTCTGTTCCTCATGAACAGCATTGTACGTGGGGAGCTCAGTGCAGACCCTAAATTTTTATTTTTTTGCCAATAAACAAAACAACCCTTATGTCTCGTGATCTTCATTTTCAAATCCAAGTCCGAGTCCGTTTATTTTTCAGGACGGAGCGACCTGAGCCATGAATTGTTGGGCTTGTAACATCAGTCGGCCTCTGAGGTTGCCCGGTGCTGCGAGGATAAATACAGTTTTCTGCTCTCCGTCAAATAGTATAATGGCTATCAAATTAAGAGCTAAGTAGTTCAAACCATCCATGCCACCGGAACACAACAGGCTCGTAACTACCACTGACACATACAGGTTTGCTCCTCATTAGAGAGACGTGAAACGACAGCGGGATGCTTGGCTAACATGAGTTTGTTATAAGGAGCCATACATCCAGACGTTAAGACTAGCCGTGAAGATGAGATAACTATATAATAAAAAGAAAATAATGATTGCAAACAGGAGCGAAAACTTGGCCAACTTACATATGTGAGAAGGATAGCACCAAAAATTAACATTTCATCAAATCACCCACAACCGGTCCTGGAGGATGAATGACCGGCAAACCGCAGGCTTCCACTCGAACTTTGTCACGCCATCAAATAATATTGCATTCTATGGAGGCATGCTTCAACTGTTGGTGACCCGACATATGAATTCATCTTAATCGACTTGGTAAACCACGCCTGGTAAAACCTTAAGGTCTGCCCTTGAAGTTACTGAAAGACATGCAGTATGAACAGAGATTTCACTTAAAGCCTGGTTATCCCTCCAAGAATCTTGAGAATTTTCACAAGGCCCTCTCTAAACCTTCTTCATACGCACGAAAATATCAAGGTTTTCCAGTCCATTTTCATAAGATTCACCACACATTTCCTACAAAGGCCTTGAAAAATTCCCCGAACTTTCCCAAGTCACTAATGCTTTTTTTGAATTATGCTCGGGCTCCAGGTCTCCCTGCCGCTTTGTGAAGCGACAATGGTATCTCCGATTTCCGTGAAGCGCGAGTTCTCGCAACACGTACAGTGCTCTACTGGCTTTTCTCGCCGCTCCCAGATATTGCTTGAAAATGTCTAACTTCCTCGCAATGGGCGCTCTCAAGTCTTCCGACTATCTCTGTTCTCCGCAACTCTTCCTTCTCTTTCTTTCTGCAAAGAATCCTTGTTCGACCCTGGCTGAGGTTATACAGACATCCGATTGCACTTCTCTGCACTAAACGGTAGCTGTCATTCATCTTACCACCTTTGGGCAGTATCCAGGTACTCATGCTTGCGCGGGTACTCAGGACTTTCATCAACCTTTACCTCATCAATCGAGGCGTAGCAGATACGCTTTAAGCTGTTAGTGAGATCACTGATAAACATTAAAAAGGCAGCGATCCCAACACTGGTCCTTGAGGTATTTCACTGACTGCTGCACCTTCAGTGGACCACTATTCTGCTAACTGTTCTTCAAGAAGTCCTTTACTCAACCCAGCAACCACGAAAGAGGATTAAAGATCTCCATCTTGAGGATGGGAAATCGGTAACTCACCGGATCAAATACTCTCCCGGAATGCAAGTAACAAATCTAAGTTTTAACCTCATTTCCAAATTCTCGTGATCGCATCCAGGAAGTAAACCAGGCTAGTGAGACGTAATTCACACTGCGCGAATCCATTTTGAGTTGTGGATTGGAGGCCAGCTCAGCGAGGCGCTTCACAATCCTGTCCTTAGGAATTTTTTTCATTCGTTTCAAGATAACTGATGCCAGACTCAGTCGTCAGTAATTTTCCGCCTCTTGTTTCTCCCTTATGAATGGACACAACCCTTGCCTTTCCTCGGTCATCTGGGGTGATCGCCTCCTGGATGGTGAGATTGTACATCTTGGGTGATGGTCCTTTGGGAAATCTCGCTTGGAGATCTCAGTATCCTGGCGTGGTTACTATTTGGATGCATCACCTAATTCTAGCCTAGTGTATCCAACCTACCATTTAACCCATCACCTATCATTTTAACATCCCAAATCAAGGGTTCCTTTGCGGCCACTGATAAGTCAAACTGCGGTACTAGCCGTGGTGCAGCACCATGAACAACGCGAAGCTCCCACCCACTTAAACGCCCTAGCTCCCCTGTGAAGTGAATATCGAGGGGAGTAGATATTATCCATTGACAAGTCCCCTGTGACCAAACATCAGCAACCGCAACTACAATTGCATTCGTTAGTTCCCCCGTGAGTTAATTCCATTTATTTCCAGAGCTGCCTGGGTTGGTATGCAAAACACTCCGGGCTCTTTCACAGCTATTTCTTGTTTCACCTTCATTGAATCGATGATCAGCCTATGGCTGGGACATTACACTCGAACACTCCATTCGTTTGTTGCAAGAGGCCTTCTACTACCTCTCAGGTACAAGCTAAAGGGTCAAAGCTTCCTGCGTTGGAATGCCTTTGCAGGGACAACAAAACTTCTCCCTGCCTCATCGAGTCGGCTTTACTCCTGGTCACAACTTTTTACTGCACCATAACGCCTTAATGAAAAACTCTGTGTCATTGGGACAGCTAACGTTCTTCCATCCTGCTGAGTCATCTGATTTCATCATAACCGTGAGTAGCTTAGAATGTCCGCCCTGCTGCCGTCAGAAACTTACATCGGTTTCTTGGGTTGAAAAACTTCGCCATCGTGCGTTCAGGACTACGTGCCATTCACCCAACATTATAACTCATTCGATGACCTCATGTTTCGGTATGTTTGCTTGTCTAAGGAAACTCACCACGTGAGACCTCATCGATTTTTACCTACCTTTGCAATCCTTCATAGTGGGCTCAGGAATGCTGCTGATGCCGATATTCCTGTTCATACAAAGCGCTAAGTCTTAAAACCTAAAGCGACCTCCACCAAAATTCCACTTGGACATGGACCACTTTTTGTCTCTCTCCATAAGCCTTCACTCACAAATGTCTACCCGGCCTCTCAGCTTACCCAGTTCACCCAATTCCCATGTGCGTTCTCGTTAACCGATTTTCGGGTGCCCCCTTTATTTTCTCCGCTTCCCCTTTTTTACTGCCTCTGTGCTCTCTCACGAGGGCAACTTTTCTGTAACCCGCCATGTTCGTAGTGTGGATGTACTGTTCAGCTTGGACCTGGAGTTTAGTCCTAGCTCCAAACTCAGTGACCAGAACTGGTGGGTGAATAATAATAATAATAATAATATATATTTCTCAACGCATTCGTGAGAGACACGCTCGGATGTGCGCGATCATGACAGATAATTACAGGCGGTACAAAGCAACAAATGTTACACAATAGGACAAACATGAAATCTGGCAACTTAAGAAAGCGTAATCGGAGAGGAGAGTGTTGCGGTTCACGAACGTTTGACGCATGTCCCCACAGAAGAAAGTTGTTGTATTTCCACTGATTCAGTCCTAAAGATGTGATGTTACATTAATTCAAGAAGCCGCTCCTAGTAAGCTGTTTCCAACGCAGCCTGATAGTAGGGACGGGTGTGTACGTAATAAGAGGCCGACGGATAAATGTACTCCGGACGATATTCGGGGAGGTCATCAGAAGGTACACAAAGTTTGAAGATAAAATTATGCTTGATGTAAGATAGCTGTTCAGGCCCTTTTTAAACCGCTGAATATTGTTACAAGCTCTGATGTGATTCGGAAGCCTATTCCAAATATAGGAATATTTTACAATAAAGAAGTTGGCGCGTATCTTTTTCCGAGCTAACAGGGCTGGCAAAGTGGAACCTTTGTTTCTTAGGCCATATGGGAAGCTGTGTTGAAAATGAACGGCGAACGCTGTAGTGATGGCGTCCGAGTGTATCAGTTTATACAGAAGTGTAAGATTTAACTTCAGTCTTCGTAACCAAAGTGGATCAATACCAAGTGATTGACAGCGTTCACTATAGGTAAGTGAGGATGAATATCCTAGCAGGCTTTTGGTGAATGATCGTTGGAGATTTTCTAAAACAAGCCTATCAGATTTGCGTAGGTGACAGTAAATGAAGGTGCAATACTCGAGTTGGGTCGAGCACACATTTTGTAAAGAGCCAGCTTCGCATCCGGTAGGCCGAATGTCCTTCTGATACAGCCTATTGTCCTTTTAGTTTTTGCTACCTGAAGCGAAAGAAATTGAAGGAGTTTGAATACCATATTCCTAGATCTCGAACGGTTGTGGCGGTGTCAATATGATGACCATCTAGTGAGACAGACCCATTGGGTATTTGACAACCATAAGTGACAACGTTCGATTTGTTCGCTGAGAACGTCATGAGCCATGTTTTGCACCACGACTCCAATGATGCTAGGTCCTGTCGTATATTTTGTAGACAGAAGACGAGGTTGCCAGGCTGTCGGAATGTGTAGACGATTTTGATATCGTCAGCAAACAGAAAGGGTTTGCCATGTTTAATAACATCGCATACATCATTTATATACATGAGGAAAAGCAACGGTCCCAGAACGCTCTCTTGAACGCCCCACTAGTCACTGGTTTGGTGTTGAGCAGTGCTCTCCTATCCTGACAGTTTGGGTTCGGCCTTCAAGATATGATGAAATCCAGCTGTACAAGGGGTCTTGTATGCCAAGAGATGCTATTTTGATCAACAGCCGCTTATGGGGCACACGATCAAAAGCCTTTTGCATGTCTAGGAGTATGACGATCACTGCATTTCCTGCGTCGGCGGACCATCGATATATGGTTTATGAATTCCAACTGACATGTCATGCAAGAGCGCTTACTAAGGAAACCGTGCTGCGAAAGGTTTATAAGGTTTTCTGACCTTAGGAACTCGACAATGGGCACTTTTATTATCCTTTCAAACATTCTTGAACAGATTGATGTGTGGTTGATGGGACGATAGTTACTAACGTCCTGCCTTGAACCACTTTTGTAGCGGGGCATAATGATTGACTTTTTCCACTGGGGAGGGAAGGTGCTTGATAAAGTGATAGTGTGAACAAATTTAGTAAAAGGATCGGTATATCCTCACCCCCTTGCTTGATAGCGACTGGTGGGATACCATCAGGTCCAGGATGGATTGTGGGTTTAATAGTAGCTAATTGTGACTTGACGATGATTATGATCACTTCCTGGAAATTGTTCCAGAACGGATATACCTACAGACGAGATACCTATGGTGAATATGAGATCCAAAATATGCCTCTGTCTGGTGGGCGTTGGACATGTTGGTTCCATCCATTCAGTTGAATGCATGAAAGAAATTCAGCTTGCTTTGCAGGAGCTGAGAATGAGGTCCAGGAGATATTAGGCATGTTAAAGTCACCACCTATTAGTTGTGTTCGCAAGACATGTTTGATACATGATTTATCACCTCTACGAGGTCAATCAAATCACTGCTATAGCATTAGGCGGTCGGTAAATGCATCCTTTGAGTAGGTCGCGAGGACTTATAGAGACCGTTAACCACGAGCAGTCCTCGATTTTACTAAGACTAGGACCGTCAAGTGCAACTGTGCTAAATTGCTCTGTTTGATCAATAATGCATCCACCTCCTCGTCCTGTGAGACGATCCCTACGAAACATGATATCCCATGATGCTTACATGCGTGTCTGGTGTATCAGGAGAGCACCACGTCTCAGTGACGAGGAATGATATAGGGATTAGACAACAAGAAAAAAGATCGTCTCCTACATGACCCTGTATAAGGAAAATTAATGCAGCATCTCACATATCGAACTGAATCTGTGGAACAAGCAAACTATCTTCTTCCCTGGTGCGTGCATCAAACGTTTGTAAACTGCAACCCTTTTCTCTCTGATTACGCTTTCTTTTGTCGGCAGGTTTCATGTTTGTCTTATAATGTAACCATTTGTTGCTTTGTACCGCCTGTAATTATCTGTCATGATTGCGCACATCCGACTATCTCCCACAAATGCGTTGAGAAAAATACATTATTATTACCTCAAGTTGTGCACTTTACTTATCAATGATCTTAACGTTCGTGAGTAAAAAATTAGTGGAATTTTTTCTGTAAGGCACAACACTTAAACTGCTGAAAAACTGCAGGACAAATGGGACAGTTGGTTTTAAGACACCCTATCGAGATGTTCGGTCTAGGGGATGTACCAATTTTCCACTCAGGTTCGAGTGGATGTCGCAAAGATTTGACTCCACGACAGAAAGTGCTGGAACAGTGTCATTATGGTAGGATGATTGAGTGGGATATGGGGAGGGGGGCCAGGTGGTGGTGGATGAAATGCCGAAGGGTGCACTAAAAATGACTGGGTTGGCGGACATTTGTGTTAGTTATATAGTCAGGTGGTGATGTACTTGACGGGTATATACGTTAGGAATTTGGTTACTAGTTGCATTCATGTTTTTAATAGAAGGACATCGCATTGCGGAGTCATTGGTTAGCGCTTGGAATGCAATTGCGGATTGGCTTAAAAGCAGTAGTGGGCAAATTGTTCATTTTCATCTGCGAAGCGTTGGCTCTTAGAATGTGATTCTTAGAACCCGATTCGTAGCGTTTATGAAATACCGTCGATTTACCCTTATGTTGCAAACCTAGAACATTATTCTGTAGTAAGCACCGTACAGGTCTCACTGTCGGTTTGGAGCCTTGTTCAGGCGTTTTGGATCTGCGGTTGGGATTTACAGTCACTCCGGATAATGGAGGGAAATGCCCACAGTAAAAAGGAGATGGATTTGCTTGTCCAGCCTCGTCTTTGTTCTGAAATTTTGGGATACTGCCCCAACACCTTGGAGAACATTCGGGTTCAGGCTTCATTCCAGTCAGCACCTCGACTGACGAACGGAGTCTTCGATGCACAGGGTGAGTATTTTCAGCATTAACCGTGGGTTTTGCTGGATAAACGTGAACGCGCCTGGCGTCAACAGAGCTGGACGTGGTTTGCTTTTCAGTATCCTTCTGGACGGACAACGTAACGGTGTTGCCAGTTGCAACTTGTTGAGCGAACGGAATTCGTGGAGCATCTGAGATCGATATACAAGACAATAAGATTACTGACATTGTTACTTGTGTTCTTCTTTACTGGTTATATATTGCTTCGCAATATTTTTCTTTGCAGTGGTGTCGTCTCACCAAACACTTTTATGGACTTGAAAATTTGTGGCACGCATAATTTGGTCTCGTCTGTTGACGAATTCGTTTGCTACAAGTTCACTTGTGAACTGCAGTAACAGTGGACAGAATTTTTGCTGTATTTCCTCGCACAGTCTTAGATAGAAGCAATCCCTGTCTTTCATCCTACTAGCATTGAGTTAGACTCTTTCCACGGTCAACAACGTTATTCTATTAGGTGGGTAAACACACCCATTTTACTCACACGGCGTACCCGTTCGTGCAGTTCCGTAGCTATCGTGTCAATAATCGTTGCAACAGCTACGGGATCTTT
>LOND01005021.1:30865-41725 GCA_014220965.1 Paragonimus kellicotti
AGTCATAACCATGAAGAATGAACCTAGGTAGGCTTCTCAGACCGTTAAAATCAGCCTGATTAAAATTTCGAACTGTGGACTTTTTACTGGTTGTTGTAACCAGTAACAGATAAGATCAAAGGTGAGCAGAGAGTGGTCACTGTGACCAAGTGGTGGTTTGATGATCACTCTGTCTACCAGGTGGCTCTCATTAGTGATGACTAGGTCGAGCAGAGAGGGAATCTGACCAGGACGATGCCGCGTCAGGGCGTTGACATGTGTCAACGCTTTCCGTCGTATCAGCGTCATAAGGAAGTCGAGAATCCACTTTCACATACCTGGTGAGAAACTGTTGCCCAGTTTATCTTGGGTGCATTAAAGTCACCCATAATAAGCAGATGAGTAAAGTGTTGTAGCCCTAGGAGGTTGTTTAGGTTTGGGAAGAAGAGTGTCGTCGTCGGAGACGTCGGATGAGGGAGAACGATAAATACTCATCACCAGGCGTGAGTCTTGGCCATGCAATGTAAGTGGAGGTTACAGAATGTCTCATTTATCAGAGGACCGAAATCCAACGGTAACCCATGAGTATCGAGAGAAACTGATGAAGGAAAACATCACAGCCCCCATTCTCCCTCGGACTGGAGTCAGCTCGGTGAACTGAATACCCGGGGACACTCAGTTCACTGTCACTGATGTCATCTGTAAGCCAGGTCTCCGTGAAAGCAAACATATGGGGTTGGGTGTCATGACCTAACCAACTGATTTCCGATTATTCATTGAACAGGCTCAAGCACTTCGTACACACGCACTTAAAGGTTAATTCCTTATTTGGTTTCGCCAAAAATGAGAAAGGAGAATGCGAGAAAGGGTTCGGGAAAGAAAACCTAGAATTGAGGAGGGTTGTGAGGTTGGACTTGGTGTGTTGTGCCAAGTTGTTTTGCCGGCCCTGCGTGTCCAACATCACCGCTTGTGCAGACGTCGACGGCCCTGCAGAGCGCTTGGTCAGCCTTCTTCGTGTCGCAGCCTGCAGCCTTCGTTCTACCGTTACCTTCAGCTTCTTGGTAGGATGTTTGGAAGTTTTCACTCAAGGAACATTCAAATTTTTCGCCTGCTGGGAGCGGGGTTTGAAAGAAGGCAATGCAATCGGTATTCTAGGGCTATTGGTGGAGATACCGAGCGGGACGGACGATATAAATGCTTTTTCGACCACAACAGATGAACCTTACAGGCTCCTTTCGTCCGGAATTCTTGAGAGAAAGAATCTTCTGCTGGGCCGTTTGGTAGGTCTTGGGGTAGGCAACTCGGTGGGTGGTTTCGAGCGGTTTCCGTACCCTTAACACTTGTGCTCGTGCTTGTGGTGTCGACCGTTGGAGTGACGATTACAGAAGCGGCGTATCTGCTCTCAACTACCGGCACAGGAACTTAAGTGGACACTTCGGGGACAGAAACTACAGCCTTAGACTGCAGATGCAACTTCCGTTTTGCCATGATTTGTTATTCAGTTTTAGCCAACTGTTCGTGTCTCACCCTCTCTTGCCGACAGCAATCGAAAAACACGCCTTTTAAGTTGGCTTTTGCAAAGTTCAAAGACATTGTTTTTCCAACCACAGTCTCGGAGCTGAGCATGGCTGATAAAATCATCGAAAGATTAAGAGATTTCTTGGTTACATTGGTGCGCAGCCTGCTCGCGAGAACAGAGGTGTTGATACCGATTTAGCTAGCTCTGTTGTGGATTTTGCAGGGAAGCGGCCCTATAAGAGAACCTTCCTTTTTCTGAGAGCCTTTTCCTTCATTTTCGTCGCAACCTCTTATATATGTGCGGTTGACAAGGTAACTGCGTTCTTGGGTATTGCAAAACCAGGAAGAGCAAGCGATATGTACTTATTCAGGGAGTGTAGTGTCGAATTCACTCCAGGTAAAGTGAGTTGGTGCTCTTCCATTCTACTCTCCATGGAAGAAGTACACGGAGATACAGATATAAAAGGGGCTCCGCACTTGTCGTCGCAGGTTTTTTGCGTCACTCCACTTTTCATGGGGTGCGCATGACCAAACAGGGGCAAAGCAGCAACTTGGCTGGTATGAAACCTGCATTCCGTGCAGATGAAGTTGAGAGATGAGGAGACTAGCTACTGGTACTGGTCTTCGTTGAGGCCAGTGCATTTGAAATGATACCACTTCTGACATTGATGGCACTGCACGCCGTTTTGTATGGATATTTTGCACCCGTAACGGCTGCAGATGCCCTGCTACGTCGGCTATTGCCTGTTAAGTCCCAGCACTGCTAAATCTGACGCGGGTCATTGCAAACAGGAACAGGCAATATGCAGTGTAAAATGGTTGGTTTTCAGAGTTCAAAAAACAACACACAACAGTTGGAACAATACTATAGAACCCAAATCAGTTCTGAGACCTTTACTCCTCCCAGTCTACGTGAATGACCTGACTACGTACATGTCATTTCCGTATTATATGTTTGTTGACGATTTGAAAATTGTCGAAAATTCAAATCTCAATCTTGTCCAGTCTGACCTAGTAAAGCTATCCGACTGGTCAGCAACAGTGGATTTAGCCTCTTAACCCAGAAAAATGTCTGCACCTGATCAAAGATGGTAACAGATCCACGCAAAGACATATTCCCAATTCATATAGTACGATCGTGCCAAAGCAAGTCACTGGAGGTAGAGCTCTTGGGGTTCTAATCCAGAGTGACTTCAAACCCATGGCGCAGTGCGCTTTGGCGGCGAAGAAAGCAAGAGGCTCGCTTTTTCAGCTCACGAGAACCATCTCATCCAGAGAGCCGGAAGTACTGATTCCGTTGTACAAAACGTTTGTTATGTCTCATTTAAAGTACTGTGTCCAGGCCTGGCGTCCAAATCTACAGAAAGATAAACAATGTCTTGAAAGTGTTCAAAGATTAGCTACTAGGTTGTTACGGGGCATGAAGCCCTTAGATTATACTAGCAGGTTGAAAAATCTTAACCTGTTCTCCATTGAACGAAAAAGGCTTTGTGGAGACTTCATAGAAATTTTCAAGATCTTAGCGGGTCTTACTGGCGCATCGGCTAGTAGTTTTGTCAGCCGGTTAAAATGTCCCACCTGAGAGTGTACTACAAGGTGATCTATAAGCCGGGAGCAAACAAGGGGAGTCTGCGCTTCATTCTTCTCTCACAGAGTGGTGAACGCCTGGAACAAGCTTCCCCGTATACTCTCGAAGCTTCAACGGTTGAAGTATTCAAGTGTAGGCTAGACCAGGTCTGGAACCGAGTGTTTCATGACCTTAGACTTGGTGTGTTTAACTGCGTATTTCATATATGCATACGTATACTTTTTATTTTATACACATATATACAATATGACTTATCTAACAAATTTTTCAAAGTATAAAATAATATTTAACCCTCCGTACTATTCGGTCATACACAAGCACTGTCGTGCAGGGCTTGAAAAAACAGGTCTGTAACTCAGCCAACATTCGCGCGGATACACAGGAGGTAGACTGTCGTGAGTATCGCTGCCGGTCATAAGCAGCTGAAAGTCTTCCACTATATACTCACATCTTCCCTCTGGAATCTCCACTCTCCAGCTTAGTAACATTGCAGTCAGTTTTAATTGAATAATGCCATCCATAGAAAACCTACGTTTTTTTCTTTAATCATTTCTCATTTTTTGACAGCCCATGACGACTCCTAGATAAGACTGTCTGGCAGATGCAGATCATAAGACAAGATAGCACTGACAAGAAAGTCGCTACTCCTGGCACTCAACTATATTTTATATATAGTCGTCTGTTTAAAAAAAAAACAGTGAAGACCGTAACTAACAGGTTACAAAAAGAGACCTTGGGCCGGAATAGAGAGGTAATGACGTCAAAACTATTTGGGGAAAAATTATTATTTTATCAAAAAAAGTACGACGAGCGCATGCCTCCATTCCGAAGGCTACAAAACTGGTCCTACCAGGTGAGGCAGCGAGAGATGGGGGCTGTAGAATTCTACTCCCTCCCCTCATTGTTCAACAATCTACGTCGGACTATCTCAGTATTAGTGTGTTCATGCACCGCCATTGAGTAATCGGGGTTTCAAATGGATTGAGCTATCTCTAAACATGTCCTTCGTTCTTATCTCTTTTTGTCTACAACGACAGTAAGCTGTCATGTGAGTACGCAGTCTGCAAACCCTCTTCAGTGTGCAAACAGAACAGTATTGCCTCTCTTAGTACTGCAAAAATAAGTGTCACAGAAGTATGGCATTTACATATAAGTGTATATAAGTGTAACATATACAGCTGGGGGACCACATGCATATTATTGGTTGTTTCCAAATGATGTGTACGTATGCGTGGTCATATCAGTACGGTTGTCTCCGTTTTATTAACGAACATGCGTGCAAGTTGTTCCTCGTCCTCTCGTTCTTTTCTTTTCTTTTTCTTTACATTCAAGCCTTGACAATCTGTTTTTGTGGTTGCGGGTATCAGGCAGACGAAGCCTGGTGTGGGATCTTCACGGTCAAAGAGCAAGAAGCTGCTGCCTACCAACGCGAGAACCTGGACTATTCAGGCTGCCAGCCGCCACGTCCTGTGAACTGAACTGAAAAATACAAGGCGCACAGAGGTGGTACGTTATTCGATAGCGAATAACAGTAATTGCATGTAAATTTTGATGCAAACGGCACAGTTAGAACAAAAGCATGAGCAGACAATGACAGCGAGAAAATGTGGACAAAATTTTGAGTTACCCAGCTATCCAGATTCATATAGTAACCGGAACTTGAGGAGTATACCCCATGGCTGTTCCTACAGATGAACGTCGTTGGAACCGAAGCAGGACTTGGACGCCGTCAGATAAAACTGAGTCAACTTGGCATGCAATCAGGAATCTAAATAAAAGTCAACCAGTAATTCTTATCAGGCTTTTACAATTACATAAGGTAAATGCGAATTATATATGAAAATTATAACGTGTCAAATAGGTCATCAAAAATCACAGGAGGGGTACGGATCACAGTCTACTGGGGGTGGGTGTTGGTGAATGTGTTTGAGTGTTACACGCGCCTGTCATGAGACATGCGTTCATCAGTGTCGAGTGGTTCATGCTTGCTCGGGTTTCAAGTGGATGTGGAATGACTGGCCAGGGAGGTGGAGGTGTACGAACTGTTTTCACATAGGCAGGGATTGTGGAGTCTGATAGCAATAGCCTCGGCCGTTGATAACAGTCGCACTCTGACAGCTCTGGAGCCGGAATGACGAACCTTGTAGATATCGACCGCTCGTTGATTTGATGGCCAGTGTCAAGTAAGTGGGAGCCAATCGCACTGGAAATAGGCTTTCTCGAACCGCTGCGAAGCCATTTCGGTAGGTGTTCACGAATCCTTTCCGATAGCCGCCTTGTGGTCCTCCCAACGTAACCTGCTTGACAACAACAGGTGAGAGAGTAGATACAGAAAGACGAAGAGAACTTGGGCAAACTATCCTAGGTCGGCACCAGTACCGGGCAGTGTCGAACGATATGATAAGTCTCGCTGCAGGGTAGGCACTCTCGACCGCGTTTGAAATTCTACGGCTAATTATTTCACTGTTAACCTCACCTCTATATGAAAGACAGATGAAAACCGGCTTTTTCTCCGCTGTCTGGACGACTTCAAGTTTCGTCAAGTTCAAGTTTCGACACCGTTTGTTTTATGAACTAATGTGTCATTAACGTCTTGTCGCGATAGCGTCTTTCCTGCTCTGGGGCTGACGGCTGATCTTCACCTGTTGGTCTGTTGAGAAAGTGTTGATTTTGCTGACAGACTATCTTCATGAACGATGAGTTGCTCTTTTGTAATTATTGATGCATTCTAATAGTACCGTGAAATTGTTGGTCCATCTTGTTTCACCTTGGATCCTTTGGCTACGCTGACTCAACGATCAGACGTGGATCGTTACACAGCTCATGACTTCCAAGTCGAGACCCGTACACTGAGTTTCTCATGTCCTTCGCTAGTCTGGTTACCGCGTGCTGTGAGTATATTCTTCCAGGCCAGTATACACTGACTTAGTATATATATCGAGCGGTTTTATAGGAACCCATGGAGCGTTTGAAATGCTTTCTTGTCCATGCGACGGAAAGTGCGTTTTGTCATCCTGAGAATGGCAACTCCATTGTAGGCCGAAATCTGCTAGTGATACGCGGAAGAGAGGCTAAACTGTACCCAGACGCTTAGATAGCCTGAGGTCGATTTTGTTGTGTCCACTATGCTGAACGTACTATGAGTCAGAGAAGTGTTGCCAGAGTCCCCGACTAGCGAAATGTTTGTACACTTACTGTCATTTGGTGACTACAACCGTCGGACCAGCGCTAATCTCATCAAGATCAACCTGCAGCTCACTGGGTCTATAAGGTTTTCCAGCACCTATCTGGCCTTCACGTATGCCATTAATGGCGGCAAAATTGTATGGTCCTCAATCACCTCACGACCTTTTTCCTGACAACGGTGTAAGAGGTAGAACATTTGCAGGCCGTAATCCGCCATTCTAGCTTCAACATACTACTCAACTTGGTTCTTAAACAAGTAATAATTATTCGGATCAACCCTACCGTCAGCAGGTCCGTGAAATTCACCAAAGGTCAGTAGGATGATTTTGTTACGACGTCTTTCTGGGGGATATTTATGGCTCATAAAGAACAGGACAAACCTGATTCTGATAAGCCTCCACCTACTGCTTGGCACGGAGGTTGGCAAAATTTTGTTGTTCAACTGACGACAGCCTCGGATGTTACTTCGATCGCAAACCGAGCAACGCACTTGGTGGATCTGTCGAAGTTCGTTTGGTGCGTTTGTAGTCTTCTTTTGACATGATGCGGAAGAATATATCCGTTGAGGCATGTTTGGTTTGTTTGTGGGAAAGCCGATCCTAAATTCGCCTTTATTCATTGCTGTTGTGTACAGTAAACGATCATGACGAATTTTGTACCATAACTGCACATAAAATGTTTGCTTTCTTCCTTTTTATAACTATCATTGCTTATCTGTTAAAACTTCCTTCTTGGTATTGTTTGACACGTTCTCATCTTCATCTGCACCCGATTGTTTTAATGAGGTCATTTCCCGTTGACTGGTGGCTGTTTGTGGACACGTGTTTTGAACGCTTTTGCTGGATAATTTGTGTACCCGGCTGATCCATATTCAAGGTGGGATAGTACATCCACTGTAATTTTCCTAAACACTATCGCATAAATTCCAATCTTTTCGATCGCCTTTTTGACGTTTTGGACTTGGAAGATAGTCCCGTCAACCCGACCGTCTGAATAAGCGTTATTGGAATTGTCGAATACGCGTTACTGAGTGAATTACCCTAAATCGCCAGGAGCGATTTACGACACTTTTAGACTTCTGAAGATGTTGTCTGGGTAGAACCACTTGTTCTCTAGCTTGCGTTGAGACCTTCCCTAATCCCAACCTTCTCGCCAAGCGCTTTTTCTTCAGCTTAGTGATGATAAGGTCTGACGGAGCACTGACATTACTTTTAATGCCAGCATTACCGTCCGAAGGCCCATGGTCCTATCAGAGATAGAGCGAATACCCATGTCATCATACTGTAAGACTTGCTTATCCTCTGGCGTATCCTTCGGAACATTTGGACGTCCCCGCATTCTCGACGGATGTGGTCGGATTGTTCAACATGAGATTTCAATCTCCAGAAATGGCAAGTTGTGTTTTACTACGACCAAACCATCTTCGAAAAACGCTTAGAGGAATAACGACCACCGAATTCAGAACAAGATTTTGATCGGAAGTTTCTACGATACTATTTTGTAGCAATAAAATGTGTAAAACAATCGGCTGCATACCTCAACTGTAACGGTCAATGTCGACAGCAAAACTGTGCAGTACTTCACAAACCGAATGCCTGAAGTCAGATAATTACTATGAAATGAATGTAGAAAATTATCTCGCAGGTCCGGTCAACAATGCAAACAAAACAGCAAACGTTTCCCCCCGGTGGAGCACGCCAAATAAGTACAAAATGATCACAAAGTGACCTGCTAACGAGTAAAGCAGGATGCACGGATGAGTAAATACGGTTGAGTTGCAAAATTGAGGGGAGTTACATACAAAGTGGCCAAGCAGAAAAGTTGGTCATCCAAAACGTCTGGGAAGAGGTTCCCAACAGATCCGACGGCCGTGCAATACAGACGGTGTTTGGTAAGTTTGGATGTCCAGGTAAGTTCCCAGTTCCACTTGAATGTTGCTTGTCGAAATGAAAGCGGAGGTGCAATCGTGTGGACGATTTTGACATTGTCACTGGCATGGAAGCAGAGTTGTGTGCTAGCCCCAGCTCTATTTAGTTAATATTTGACTGCCATGATAACAGTTGCTTTTCAGGACTCTGGGAAGGATGGCGTTGAGGTAGAGTACCGGACGGATGGGCGCCTGCTGAATATCCGACGATTCGGCGCCCCAACCCGGTTACATACCTCAACGATGCGCATGCTTCTATTCGCAGATGACAGCGCGCTATTCGCACACAGCGAGGACGAACTACAGCGACTGGCCACGGCTTTCGCGACCGCGGCATCCAAGTTTGGATTGGATATCAACACAGGTAAGACATTTTCTTTCTTTCAGCGTTCTCCGGCAGGGGTTCTGTTCCAGCACCTGCGCCTGAACTCTGCATCAATGGAGATGTTGTCGACAGCTGTATAAACTTCTGCTACCTGGGTAGCAACTTGTCCACCGATTTGTCCGTGGACCGCGAGTTGAGAGCTCGTGTGGCAAAGGCTAGTGCTGCGTTCGGACGTCTTGAAAGACGTGTTTGGAAAAACCACAGCCTGAAGAGCCGAGCACTAAGCTCCGTTGTCTACCGCTCAATGGTGCCATCTATACTGCTGCACGACAGCGAAACTTAGACAGTGTATTCGCGAAGCTTGCACTATCTGAGCCATGTCCATTTACAGCGTCTACGACGTGCCTTGAGTATTTAGTTGTCCAAACACTGAGGTATTACAACGAGTGGATATGAACGAGATTGAAGCCATGCTGACGTTGAATCCACTACATTGATTAGGTCGGGTTCGTCGGATGGACGATGACCATATTTGTATAGAAGTGACAGCCTTTTGTAACGATGACCATATTTTAAAACAGCTTCTGTACGAACAACTGAAATCAGGTAAGCGAAATCCTGGTGGTCAAAAGCGGAGATACCAGGATGTTGTGCAGATAAATCTTTCGCGTTGTAACATTGGTTTTAGATGCTGGAAAGGTTCGGCGTTAAACCCGACGGTCTTGAGAAATATGATCCAGGTTCGATGAGTTGCAATTGCGCGGCTGTGATCGGGAGCGCGCAGTACTCAAGGGAATCATCGGTGACATAGGTCGTGGTGACATGACTATATGGCGTTGCGATGTGTGCGGCCGCGAATGTGCTGGCCGTTTGGGATTAGTAGGTCATCAACGTACTCATAGTATACCATGGGCCATGAGACAACGAGTACATAAATCCCTGGCAGGTTAAAACAGTTGCATCCCTTTTTCTCACCCACACCAACCAACGACTGCCATCGTTTGGAACTCGCCTGCTCCCACTTTCGGAAACCCGGATGTACATGGCTTTCTACCTTATATTTTCTCTAGCTTTTTTGTTATACTGTGTGATGAACGTTTCGCCTGTTCTCTTTTAGCCCAACCTTGAATTTCGTTTTTCCCCACATTCTCTCTGGAGCGCACTAACATGAAATTCTAAACTGATCAACTTCTTGAATCATATTTCCAATATATTTCTTTCAAATTTTGAACTCAACATTGCAGTCTCTGTTTATTTCTCGAGAGATAGGGGTTTCAGTTTCGAGCTAGCCTATGAATTGGCTAACCAGCATTGGCCGGCTTGGACACAAAGGCCTCACTCACACCTCCTGGTCTTATTCCTTCGGGTTTACACCGGATACGTGGTGTGTGAGTGGAACCACAAGTGGTGCAGCGCAAGTCACTTGTGGTGATTGTTATGTGTAGGCGTCCTTTTGATTCGGTCAGTGTGACAGGCCGATCCGAACCGGATGCTGCTGGCCGGATGGACATAACTGAGCATGGCTGTTTACCTTCAACTCAAAAATTGGAAAGACCTTACATGCGTTTAAGTGGTGATGACGATGATCTGTTACAAGTAGTGGTAGCCGTCCCTGTACGTGTTTTACAACTGGTGCCCCCTTTTTTGTTGTGGGGTGTCACAGAAGAACACTTCCTAATAAAATCGGTGGTACTGAATTTCAGCGATTCCACTGATCTGTAAACGGGTTCGGGGCTGGAGGCCCAAGGCACCCGGATTCAGTTAGTTTGCGTTTCGATATGCAGCAAGTCTATGTTTAATTGAAATAAAGTTATCAAAACGAGGCACAGCATCGCTCACAGCAATTGCCGAGAACACAGTAGGCTAATAGTCTAACAATTTCGTAGGTGGGAATCCAAACACTATCAAGCAGCCCCCAAAAGACAACTAACAGTCTCCAACGGAAGGTCGCTTCAGTGATTGGTAACCCTGAGAGAAAACGACTATTGCTTGAGAAAGGTCTGAGGTCGGAGCCTGCATGGCTCCATGTCGTGACATTTTCGATCAAGGCAATTTTCACTGGCCGGCGTAAGTTCTCCCACGGGTTTAGTCTTGAAATTGTTAATCCTTACCTACCTGATTTCTGAGGTACACGCGGAGAATTAATCCTCACGCAGCTGTTCATATCATGAGACTCGTGTGGCACTTCCTTGCCTTGATCGAAAATGTCACGACATGGAGACATGCAGGCTCCGACCTCAGACCTTTCTCAAGCAATAGTCGTTTTCTCTCAGGGTTACCAATCACTGAAGCGACCTTCCGTTGGAGACTGTTAGTTGTCTTTTGGGGGCTGCTTGA
>LOND01005022.1:4683-24219 GCA_014220965.1 Paragonimus kellicotti
TTCCTCCTCTGTTTTCTTTTCTTTCACCCTTCAACCTATGCCAACCACTGATGTATTTTCGTCGGCGATTATTATAGTTGAGCGGGTGAAGTTTGGGATTCTGTGCCCTGTTTGTGTGTGTAATGGCTTAGTCTGAAAGCAACAGACTGGCCATCACTGAACTCAGGGCATAGAATTTCTATCATCATTGCTAACTGAAGCTCGATGGACACTCAACTTTTGTTGGGTTAGCCGCTGGATGTTGTCCTAATACACAGTACCATGGGTCTCTGTTTTTTCTTACTTCTTCTTCTGTTCAGTTATTGCTTATCGGTTCTGCGTTTTTTTTGTCGCTCTGTCTTCTGTCTGACATCATACAACAGTGTTTTCCATAGTGGGTGGTATCTACATCTTGTGAAATGTAACGTTAATTTTGACTGATAGCTTATCGTCATCACCGTTCTCTCATTCATCGCACGTAGCTTTGCATTCACGTACAGCTTTGTATTAGTATATTAGGTAATGTATTTGATGCCACTGTTCTGATTTTATTGTGCACGTAATTCCTGTTGGACGAGGGAAAACGATATGCAATTTGTTTTAACTGCTGGTATAGAACAACGGACTTGGAACAGAGATCAGAACGTTTCACGCAAGTTTATGTTGCTTCCCTATTCCGCGTGTCTCAGGGAATGTTTACCGCAGTTTCCGTGAATCTTGGCTGATTGTTGTTGCTTTTGGAATCGATGATTGGTGTTTTAGGTGGGTTTACCACGTCAATTATGACCTTGAATACATGCTTATTCGTCCCTTGTCTAGTTAGGAACCAGGTTGTTATTGTCGCGCATGTTTTATCGCATTAGGATACAATGTGAATCAGCTTCAGTGCATAGGTTACAAGAGATCAGCAATATTCTGATTGGTCGTTTGCTGAT
The DNA here is from genome assembly GCA_014220965.1 of Paragonimus kellicotti. Taxonomy (NCBI): domain Eukaryota; kingdom Metazoa; phylum Platyhelminthes; class Trematoda; order Plagiorchiida; family Troglotrematidae; genus Paragonimus; species Paragonimus kellicotti. Next base: position 5,598 of record LOND01005022.1, read on the forward strand.
GAGCTAATCAAAATAACATTAGCGGACTACAAAGAACGCAATTGGATATCTCATTGCTTTGTTTTAACATTATGCATACTGTTCTTGTTATTCCGTTTGTGTGCGGGCATCGAAAACTGCACTATGCGAGGGTCGGATTTGCCCTTATTACTACTCATCCCACGGCATCGTCCAACCGTTACGTTTGTCTCTATCGGCTCAGATATAGTTGAATCTGATCAAGCGTCGGAAATCATGAACTGTTTCTGATGTTCTTGCTTAAACATGAACTAGGATAGATAGTGAATAGGGCAGCGTTGAACGTCCGCGTTTCGATGTAGGTTATCTCGCCTGTTGCAACTACCGCCAGGATATTGTAACCTGAGGGTACCTAGCTCATTTCTAGCCTCGTCAGTTGGTGTGAAAAACGAGAACGTTGCACCCACTCCCTCGTTGTCGTCCTTCTTTCCCACTGATTGCTTTGTCCTTTGCTGTTTTGTGGAATTATATCTGGATATCTAAGTGATAATCAACACTAAAGTTGCACTTAGTCTTGACGATGTGGATCAGTTTACCCGGTTTTGTGTTGCAAGTTGACAATGTCGTTGTTGTTTCCTCGTTGCTTGTCCGCCTACATTCATCAGATCCCCATCCATACACCGCTCAAAATCCCATACACGTATCCTGCCTCAGGACAAGCGGTACCCCTCGGTCCCGCCGTCGAATGTAAGTCAGCTTCCGGATGGCGTGCTGCAGCGGTGGTTCGAGGCCGGCTATAATTTGGGTCGGGAACATGCACTTCAGGTACGTGAGTCATGCAGCTGTTGTTGCCTACGTCGTAATTAAGAAGTTCATTTGTTCTTCCACTGGGTTTGTACTGACACAGATTTAAGCCGCTTGCCCTTATCTATTCTTTATGTTCGCTACCAAAAAGCGAAACATGAAGTCAATCGAGGAGGTTCGGAAAGTGCTACTCACTCCGAAGACCCTAGTAGCTGCTGGACTCAAATCTCACAGGCCATTCAGAAAGCAGGTAGTGTAGCTTGCGGCACAGGGGTACCTGGGGTAAGCAAACATTGGATTTCAGAGAAATCCCTGGAGTTGTTTGGAAGCCAGAAGGACCGACGGAGGGTTCCTCCTGGGAGTTCACACAAGTCTAGAAGAGATATCCGTAGGAAACTGAAACGTAGTCTAAAGGCTGATCGTGAGGCTTGGTTAGTGGAAAAAGTTGAGGAAATGGAAACCGCATTTGCCTCAGGGAACATCGGTAAACTGTTTAAGCTGATCCGCGCCACCGGTCCCAGGCGACCGTCGGTCAGTGAAGCTATCAGCGAGGTAGATGGTACACTAGTCTGTAATAAGTCCAGAAGGTTAGAGCGTTGGGCGGAACACTTTGAGGGTCAATTTAGTTGGCCTGCTGCTTCTATTGCGTTGCCACCACAAACTTGTGATGTAGCACCCTGGTCGGTAGATTTGGAACCACCCACTGAGACTGAGGTTCGCAATTGCCTTTCGGCTCTCAATCGTAATAGGGCTGCTGGCCCAGATGATCTCGTGCCGGCACTTTTCAAAGAAGGTGGCGAGGCGTTAGTAGAGGCATTGACTCAGTTGTTTCAACTTGTCTGGACGACGGAGACCATCCCTCCGTGCTGGGGTCACTCGATAATAGTTCCCATATTTAAAAAAGGAGCCCGGGCTCTTGCGAAAACCATAGAGGGATTAGTTTGACCCCAGTCATTTCAAGGGTTCTAGCATCAATTATACTTCGTCGACTCACTGCAGTTCGGGAAGTAAACATTAGGGAAGAACAGGCTGGGTTTCGCCCTGGGCGGGGTTGTATAGATCACATTTTTACCCTTCGTCAAATTCTGGAGCAGCGTCATGTGTACCGCCCAGGTGCTCTTTAACACTCGCGAATCTTAGTCATTTAAGATACCATCAGACTATTACTAATTAATCAGTAGGGCTCGGCGTGTGTTTAGTTTCAGTAGGATCTGATGCTACGCTTTGAGACAAGGTTTCGCTTTATAGTGAACGTAGTAGCTGTAGCTTACACGCGAACTAAGACTCGTTATCTTGCTCGGCGCATTTGTATTGGACACATTCTGAGTGAAATCCTCAGCGCCTCAGAGATTATCAGGCTGTTGGCGATGAACTGTCTGATTATATTCAGCACGCAAGGGACGGTGCTGTAAACCGTCGGAGAATGGCTAAGATCTCCGCATTAAGCTTTCGCTCATCTTCATGTGTCTTTTGTTTAATTTCGATACATAGACGTAAATAATTCTTGAGGCTAGGACGTCTGTCGCATCCTCACTGCAACATGTCCGGCGTGGACTCTCCTGCCTTCTGCACCGTAATCAAGCTGCACCCAAATCGTCTGGCAACTCTCCATCTGACTGGCCAGTCTACGCAAGCCACTGACGCTGCCAGCGACCAACTTAGGGTACATAAAAACCTCTCTACTTACTGTTTGTATGATATCATGCTGGCGGCCAAACAATTAGTGCGAAATTTTCGTAGCCTGTGTAAACCCCACATCCTTCGGCAGAATCTCGCAACGTTTGATCTGCTCTTTCACCCTGCTACGACAATGATGCAACAAATGAGAAGACTGGTGCATAGTCGACCAATTTATCCTCCAAGTTACCTTTCAAAATTTCTAGTGAAGTTAAGATAATTTGTCAGGAATTCATAGAAGCTGTCCACCTCTGATAAGTGATGTTGTTGTTTGGACCCTTGCTTCGGAAGAACGCTGTCCCCGGTGTCTCCACGTTGCCCCAAAGTTGGTCCGTAAGTGCAACGGACAATCAGAGTAGAAACGGCCGGCTTGCATGTTACAACACATGAGCGTTTCAAATTATTTTGAAGAATGCCAAATGAACGTTATATGTGCCACTTTTGAGCGTAATGTTCATGTTTAGTGAGCCAAGCAACCTGTGCAGAGTAAGATAACACGCTAAAATGATTGAAGACAGATTAAAACTGCAAAATATGTAGCTGTGATGAAGAGAAGGGGGACGACTAAAAACTCTATGGGAATGCGACAACTGCGATTAATTGTGGGTTGTGTACAATTTAAATCAATACGGAAACCTCTTACTGCTCACAAATTATGAAAATAATACATCAGATTCGGTCTGTATACTGTGACGGTAGCAGTGGATGCCAATGAACAAGAATTTAAGGAAAGCGGTTTCAGCGTACATTTTGTTTGTTCGACTCCGACCCGACTCTGACGAGCTCGGATACGACTGTGTCCGGCTCTAGCCAGAATCAGGTCAACTTTGGATTTTGTTGCAAGCCCACTTTAATTCCGACTGCCTACCAACTGCTGTCAGGTTCGGACGAACATTGATCCAGAGTAGGCGCATTTCATCAGGCTTCTTGTCATTCGTTTGAAACTTAACGGAACGACCTCAGACATATGTAATTTTCATCACATACCAATAAACAAGTGTATATTCCAACCCAATGGTACTTTAGTACCTGGAGTATCCCTTTTATGATGTTTAAACTTCTGCCTAAAATACAAGTTCAAATGCTCTGCAGAATAACCCGGTGACTTTAAGTGGTTTATGTAAAAATTTGCACACCGTCAGTTTATTCTTTGGGATTCCCTGAGGAAATTTCTTCCCTTTTCGCATTGAATGTATCTCCTTCAGTTTTTCAAGTGGCTGTGTGACATCGAGGTTGATCAAGAAAATATGTATATTGGTCAAGAAAAACATCCTACAATGAAGATACTGCTTGCTTTGCCTCAGAAAGGTCCGGCTACGTGTTGTACACTTAGTATTCAAAGAATGGCATGTCCTTGTTCGGAAAACTTGGATGTTGTCATATAGTTTGATAGCACGTGGATAAAACTCACGGCGAAACTGGGACCTTGATCGTCTGACGAACACTAATCCGATGGCCACCTTAAAAGAGTAGCGGTCCATTATGAGATGTTCGCAATAAAAGCGTAACAAGGGCGCACTAACCGAGTATACAACTAGGTGGGTGTTCAATTTTACCAAGATTGCCGAACCACTGTTGACGTAATTTGTCTGTAGTGCAAAAAGCAATTACTGGAATATGCTTACGCAGCACAACTTTTGAAAACTTCACCGACACGCGCACCCGGCGCCGCTCCTCTGGCGGTCAGCTATTCATCCAAAACTTCATTTTGTTTAAATCGTTTGTCTAACCAATCGGCACTGGCGCTGTTTTGTAGTAGAATATACATCCTGCTTTTTATACGTTCAATTTGTTGAGTAGTACAGAATGTAACTATGCCGAAACGCAACAAGAACGGTTTTTCCGTGCGTTGGGATGTTTTTGATCACAGGGCTGATCGATTTCAGCATGTGCGCGGAAGGGATTGCAACAGATATGGAAACTGATTACTCAGCCTTTCCGGATTAAGGGTTACAATCATTATTCATCCTGAAGTGTTCATTTTCATTTATCATCCTTCTAACTCATTGGCTAAATTTTCCGAATTCACGCAATGAGTGAATGTTACATTTTTTGCTTTCGATTAGCTGATTGAACATAAAAGTGCTAAATTCCTTTAGCACGTCATTTTAAATCTGAGGAATCAGATGATTCAAGTTACTTGCTCGCCTATTTTTCGATTCGTACAATTTCATGAGAAAACGCATTTTTGTATACTTGTTTCTTTGGGGCTTCGAACTAAATGACACAGCAGTACTTTGAAACGCGCATTAGTAATCACAAAGGTACTTGTCTTGGAACTCAAAGATATTTTCCGCACAGTAATAATAACAATTGTAATGTTATCTGTATTGTGTTCAGCGTGACTGTTTATGCAATTGAACGACATCAACATAATTTTCAGTTACGAATTACAACAAGTGAAGCCGCCGCATTTCAAATGAAGGTTTGGGTTGCCGTACTGTTCATGTTGCTGCCTCTTTCGTCTGCACTGACTCAATCGCAAATACTTCCCCGGTGGACGCGTCCAAATCGGAAACCTTAATGTCAAGTGAATTAATCATAATGTGATCAACGTGAATGTAGTGAACAGAATCATCGGCTAAAATGAGCATTCGGCAAACGCTAGCGTAAAGATTGTTCGATATTATTCCATTGAAAGATCGAAGTTCATTGTCACGAGGAAAAGAAACTTTAGCTGATTCCAGTCTAAACATGTTGGTTTTTGAAACATGTTGTTTGGATAGCGTAGCTGTAGTGTACACCGTTGTTTTATAAGCTGCATTCCTGTATTACATTAAAGAGTTACCAAAACTTTCACCAAGCTTAACAATAGTGGTTGCGTAAAAATAGCTATAACACTTTGCGAAGTACGTACGAAGTTCTCAGCTGTTGCATTCAACTGAATTAGTCTCGGTACAATCAACAGATGCTTGACATTAGAACCCACCCAACCAATCTTTGATCGTTTGTGTGGTGAAATTACTGCCGTTTTTGGTAATTAATGTAAGAAGAACCCCTTCTCGCTCGAAAGTCCTCCGAAATACAACGCTAATGAATTCAGCGCACGGTGAAGTTGTGAAATACACTCCTGGCCAACACGAATATGAATCGGATATGACCAAGACACCAACATGTCAAACGTGTCAATAATTTTAATTTTTCTCTAACAAGGTGACCAAAATGTAAAGCATCCAGATTTTCCGAGTGGCTTGTAGGACACAAGAAGGCTTTATCATTCAAACATATCAATTCGTTAGCAGTAATTGGAAGCTGTTCGCGATGCGTATAAAGCTTCAGAAAAGTGCCTCTCGTAGTTGAGCTCCATCCCTTAAGTATAGACGAAATCGCACAAAGAAAATATTCCCCCATATAGGATGTCAGATTTGCTTGACTAACTGGTAACGGTTTAACCAAAAGACAATCAGAATTTGTGCTATCAGAGGGTAATTCAGAAGAAAATTTCAAAATCTTAACGCACTCAAGACCAATAATAAATGGACCGGAATTAATAACAAAAATGGACATGTGTAAATGATGGACTGTGCAACTGTGAGTGAAAGATCGCAGTTGTCAAGAATTGGTAAGATATGCCCACTAATGCGTTTAGCAGAAATATCAAAGGGCCTTAAGACAACAGAAGGTTCCAGTCTGTTCGTGCAATAACATGAAATAAAAGACAACACTACTAGTGTCAACAATAAAAGAATGTTTAGGACCATCTTCAACAGTAAATGTTTGTGTTATTTGGCACGTAGAATGAATAGAACTATCAAAAATTACAGTAAGGGCAATTGACTGAAAATCAGGTGCTCTTCTAAAGAAGTTTGGACCAAACACCCCGTCAAACAATGGTGGGTGGACTCAGTATGGCCTGTCTCCTAACATTTTCGACATTTGGAATTGTAGGATGGACACGTGGATCGAGAATGCTTGACCATATGACTGACAATTATTGCAATGTTGCACCGAGTCTGGACTAGAGTGGTGGGGTTCAAACGCTGTATTTCTTTGTTGAGTTACCTTTGTGAGCTGCAGCTTTTGTTGACGTGCTTGCTTCTCAGCATTGTTGGCATTATATAACACAACTGGTTCTTCGTTCACCACAGCCTTAACATTTTAAAAGTGTTCATGCAGAACTGTAGTAGGTTAGACGGATGTCTCATTGACTGTTGAAATCTTTTGCTGAAGACCAGAGGGTATTAATTCCCGCAACCGATTCCACATTCTCTCATTGGTCTTGTTTAATTGTCTGTGTATTTGCTGATCGATTACTATTGTATATTTTTAGCTATCATTATATCCTGATGATCTCATTCTTCTATTTCATATTGTATATTCTGCCTCACGAATTTACCTTTTTCTTGCTCTGTATTGTCCCTTAACCAATTCATTTTGCTGCTCCCACACTATTTCTCCACAATTCATTCTCCTATCCAATGGATGTAAAAACAAGAATTTGTTCGATTCACTCTCGCATTCATTATGTTCACAGGATTGAACGTTGATATTATTACTCAGTGTGTTTCAAAAGAGAACGTATCAAGGAAATAGCCCAGACTTCGAGAACTCAGATTGTTTAATTTAAAGCCAGTTTGTGCAAACCTTTCACTTACGAGGGTACTCGTTTTAAGAAAACTTCTCTCTATATGTCTTGTTCTTTTCCTTACTTCTTTCATTCCTTTTATCAAACTTTTATTAATATATCTCTCTCACAATAAAGTGTTCAAATACGGTTGTTTCTCGTGTCTATAAGTTCCTCTTCACATACTTTATCCCTTTGATCGCTGCGACGGTTTTTCCTGACGACATTCTACTTTATATATCAATGACATATCTTGCCTGTGACTGTCTTTCATATTCTGCTATTAGTTTGTTTGGAAATTCTTCACATACGCAAAACGGTTATCGTCTCAAAATCTTTATAGTTGAACACCCATGAGGGAATAATATAAGTGTCACACACCATAATATAAGTCTCATAAAAGCATGGCAATGATGTTCAGAGTGTCATATCCCAATTTGTCATTGTTATCCCGTATATCATGTGTTTCAGTAATTACAATTTCATTCATGTTAGTTACTATGGCTATAAATCTTTTTCAGATCTCTCTCTCTCACAATGTCTTAATTTCTTCTCTCTCAAAGTTATTTACCATAAAATTTATCTTTACATACAAATATTGCAATCTCCCCAATCACCTGCGAAATTCTTATCGGCGATCTTTTGCACTGCAATAATTTTTTCCATTACAGGCACTAAACACACCGCACTTATTTCCAGCACGCGAAATTTTAATGCATTCTTGTTACTATCGACACGCTATACATCGTATCCAACTATACGGAGAAAGATTTAGGTAGTCAAAGTCCCCCAACCAGGGTTTGGAAAATGATTTTACTGAGCCCCCAAGTTAAGGTTTTTGAGTTGACCAGAAATAGGACTGAAAGCATCAGGGACTGTTTGTATAACTTACGATAAAGCCCCTCTAATTAACCTGAAGTTTTTACGTTCATTAGCTGTCCATATGCTCCTATGGCCAACCATAGGTGTGACTTTCTGTGAGCGTGATAATCTTTTGTGACGAAGAGTATGTTCTCGTTCCTCATTCTATTAAATTCTTTCTTGCGCAGCATAACTTGTTTTTCTTAAACACGCCGTCTCACCTCCACAGCACAGCCATTGTCTGTTCCTCAATAAATTGCTTCCTTCATTTCCCGCGAGCATCTAAAGAACCTATTGATAGTAGCTTCTCATCTCTAATTCTTACTCTATACACACAGAATTTAGGATGTGGTCGTCAGAGAAATAATTCAGGTTTGGAGGGTGCACCATCACATTTTATAACTGATAACGGCACGCATTTTGCTGAGGAAAAAGTATATAACTGACTGGCACAAATTAAGCTATCGTCATGTATTCGTTGTTCCTCTACGTGTTGAAACTGATGGGTTGAGCGATATAGTTGACCAAAGCTTGAAGGGCGCTATTTGTGGTACCAAACCGACGATCTTAGATGAACTCGTGGCAAACTAGTAATAATTTTGTTGCTCCGGTTGCGCATATAGAGTTGCAAAAGTTTCCATCAGATTTATTATTAATAACATTATTATGCTGCTAGTCTGTGCATGTGTAAAGTTCAAATCTAGTTACCAACAAGACGGTGATTTAAGCTTATCTGTCGAGATCATTCTGGTTATACTGGATAAAGATCGCGTGAAAATCTCGATACCACCCATCGGACAGGTGCCAACAAAGACATTGGATTCAGTGACGGTTCATTGAGATCTGTGACAAGTCAGCATGTTTGATGGCAGAGACCCTCAGCATGTCTGATCTAGGTAGAAGGGAACGTTCCCATGGAAATAACCTACCTTAAGCCCATTACGTTTGCTCTATAAAGACTGGAACGCAATTCTCGCATTGAAAAAACTTTACTTCTCTGGACATATTCGTGACTGGCATACCAGTTTCCTGGCAGATAGAAGGCATTCGTACCCCAGCAAGACTGCATCAAAATGCCATGTAGTCGCATCTCGACTCGGCGTTCAGTTATGTAGGTTCAGTCCTCAAAGTGATCCGAGTAATTTGTAGCCTCGTTACCAGTTATCGGAATTACTCAATTCCCTTAGCACAGTCAAACAAACCAGGATTCTATAAACTAGATTCATGCACTTTCCTTCCTACCTATTGCTTTGTGGACAACGAAGGGTGTTCATTCATTACGGAAGGAATCATCTTACACTTATCACCCGAATAGCTTCTTTTCGAAAAAGCGATAATAGCAAGGCAAAGATATTTAAGAAAAGACTGGTGTTCAGGCTTATTACTGTGCGAACTATATACGAACAATTGACCTATGAATATCTTGTCACTGGTACACATCGACTGTACGTTGAGGTGAACTATCGCCATACATAGTCATGTGTATACAAAAAATAATCTTTTATTGCACCCCCGCTGAATTTGTATTGTTGTTCACTTTTCTTTGGTCAATTTCCTTCCGCATTGCAAGTTGAATCCGCATCATTATAAATCTGATTATTATTGCCTTGTGCTTCTTCTTTCAAGTTCGCAGAATAACTCCAATGAATGCCATGAATTCATGGAGTGTATCTAAAGAGATGGGTGCTCACTCGCACTAGCTCTACACAGACAAAATGATTAACATTATGCTCATTTTGCTCAAAATATTAAAAATGCCCTATTTGAGTTAACCACCTCGATTATTTGAAACAAAAAGTCACCAGCTGAAACGGTTGACAACTCCATATTACGGAACTGAAAATGCATGACGTAGTTGTTAGAATTTGTTTATTGAGGTTGTAATAACATAATCAGTTTGCTAATTGCAGGCGTATTTCCCAGCGTTGATTTCTTTGTTGCGGGGCCGATTGTTGGTCATGTGTGGTCATTACCAAAAAACGTTTTACGTAAACATGACTGGTCTGTAAAATTTATGGTGTTAAATAAGTGGTTCATACTGCATGGCGGTGAACTATGACCTAATCCTATTACAAATATCTGAGTTAACGTAGAAATACGTTTATTACATGATTATTATGAGCATTTAAAAACGAAATATCTTCAAGTTGTTGGTAAAAAGTTCCAAATTTGAACGCAGCAGTCAGAATCCGAGTCATCTTTGGGAGGAGACAAGATAACTGCATCAGCGCGTAGAAACTCGATTATTGCCCTGCACCGGCCAGTCAACCAAAATAATGTGCGGCATCCTGCGGCCTTGGATGACTTCACTACAGACGTCAAAATGAGAAATGGCGATATGAGCCAGTATAGACTGACCTAACAATCTGTTAAAAAGAACGTCTTTGATCTTCACTGTTAAAGGACATAGTTCAAGGTAATCCTCCACATCAACCACCACACCTCACACAGTTCGAATCCACCCCCAACATTCTCAATGAATTTCAGGCTAAAACATGAATGCGGTTGGTTGGTGAACGAATGAGAATTGAATCAGACATGATAACCTACGTACAACTTTCGGAAGGTAACAGTCTCGAATGATGGAGCAACTGTTGGTTCTAGTCATAATCCGGGGTTAGAAACAAGATCACTACATGGTTAGGTCTGACGCAGCCGCTGAAACAAATGACGAATGAAGAGTTATCTTGCAGTGCCCACAGTGCAGTACAACATATAACATCGTCTAAGTGTCCATCAGTACTCATCACGTACAGTGCGGTCGGAACAAACGTGATGACGTTTACAATGTGGGCCATTCTGCTTCACTGCAACTGTTTATCCCTTCAACTGCACCCTATCACCATCAGTTCACTCTTGGTGGCTGGTGACAGAATCTAGGACAACTTCGAAAATGGCTACCAGAACCACACAACAACACGTTAAAAACAGGGAAGTCATACACAGGCTGATATAGTATCTGCAATTCGACAAACCTCCCAAATGCCAGTATTGTCCGTTAATGTTTATTGCGTAGGAAAACTGTTCGACTAATCACGCCCAGATCGATGAACTCCAAGGCTCATCACACCCTGTTGATTAGCCTGATCGGTAGACGCAGATGTACAGCTCATTGACAACCAGTCTACAGCACTGAACGTACAATTAACGAATTTATTTACGGTAGAAAATTACGCCCGAAGTGTGGTCAGACAAACAAATCTTCCCACAAGTCCACCAGTAAATACAGGAACCACCATTACTCGATCAAGGCATATGTTAATGAGATCACACAAGTAGATGAAAGTCCATCGAAGAGCAACTGTCATTCCGTTCAGAAGAGCTTAAGATTAATCGGAAAAGACATTCATAGGACGGCCGATTGAAGACAACTTGCATCACTGGTGGGAATTTAGTTTATATACCATGAAGGGCCATTAATTACTAAAACATCACGGACGTGAGAACAAAATGGGAGATAGACTCGTTCAGCATTGCTTGATTACTGTCATGAAATGGTTCTCCCAATGCAGTAGGATCTTGTTGGCTGAAATTAACCAGATAATAATATTTCTGCGTTAGAAAGAGAACATGATCATCGTGTCAGCTTGTTGTCAGACTTTAATTTTTTGGTTTAAGTCCGACGGGTTTCATTTGTTTCACAAAACCCTCAAGTATATAATGGATTATGTGATCGTGGACGATACTAATAAGGATGAACACAGTGGATGTCAATTTTCCGCTAAAATATCCGCCAAGACTATGGTGCAGTTGAGCTACGGCCTTCAGAGCAGTGTCCGCAGTGTTTGCCACGGTTTCGTTAGTTTCAAGATGGGACTGCAGGACCCTGGGTTCCGACTCGGCATCAGGTGCGTTTTCATTGGTAGATGTGGTGTCAACTCTGTCGTTTGGAAGAACTCCCATTTTCTACTATGGAATTTCGGGAAACTGTCAACTTGAATAAAAAGCAATGGTTAACTTCTTCCCCTAAGACATTTCTGTTGATAAATGTCACTGGAACAGGTATGTGCTAAGTGCGACCGGTTGTTACAGGAAGTTGAACAAAACAAGGCGGAATGGAACTGACGTAGCAGATCTAGGGATAACATTCAAAACATCGTGTAGGGTGGCACTGTTTGATGAAGCCAGGGGAACAGGCCCTAGTACGAGAGAGCTATGTCGAATAACCTACTGTATGTCCGACTCATCCGTTTGTGGGTTAAGCATGATGGTCAATGAAAAGATCCGGACGTAGCACCGTTTATTTGGTATATGCCTGACAGCACGTATACAAGTGAGACAAAGCATCCGAAATATATTGTATATCAGTCGCGTAGTGAGAGTTATCTCTCAGGCAGTTGGTTCATCTTTCGAAATAGTTTTAGTGTTGGTAATTAATTTGGCAGGGCTGCTAATTTAGAAGGAAAACTGTGAAAAATTTGGACCTCCATTGGAATGAAATAAGTGACACAACGGCCTACGCAAACGTAGCAAATACTCTATCGGCTGAGCTCTGAAGTCACACCAAACCTCCGAAATTTTAAACTCTGACTCAGTCATAACTACGTTCAGATATCTCATATGGAATTCGCCAAACGATCCAGGGGATCGACTGCTTGTCAGGATTTCTCAAGCATTCCTAGCTGACATCCGACAACATTGCTGTTTAGTACTGAAGTGATGTAACTCAGTTTAACGGTGTTTTTTTTAAATTTCCGAACAAACCAAATTATGAAACATGTGGACTTCACCTGGAAATAAATTTGATCTCTGTGGTACAAGTAACAATACGGCTTGCTTCACATCGAAAACGAATAGGAAATTTATACGAGACCCCTATGACCACAGGGTTCACGATGTTGCATAAGCCAACGGAAATCAAAACAAAAATGATTACCCAAATCAGAAGACAGAAGAAAATTAAAAAACAAATTCTGAATTTAATGAATGCAGTTAATATTATTTCAGCCGACATCCAAAATAACCGTCTACGAGAAATTAGTAATGCGAATTAGCCAGCAAGTGACACGCCCAATCTGCGTTGGTATCCACTTACGAAGACCATATTAGACACACGTTCAATGTGAAAGTCGCAAAAGTCCCTTCTCAAAAACTTCCGAAATGCAACAGGACTTCTGGCGGATTAGTATTAGTAGACCGGTTTGCAAAACAAACATACTGAGTTGAGGAAAAACTTTTGAACTGAAGAAACGAAAAACCTGATCAGAAGCAAAATTGGTCAGGACGGAAGATGCACGAATAAACATGAAGATTGAACATCACGCACAACTGATCGCATTCCATTAGAGTTTGCAGTCGGCCCCTTTCAAGTTTCGCTTTCATTAGAGCTCGTCAATAGTGCATATCTTTGCCACAGTCAGGATTAGGACTCCTACCACGCTTTCATGAGACGACCATGTTGACCATTGCCACAGTTCTGTGAATTCAACTTAGAGAGAAGTCCTAGTCGAGTGGTCATGATTGGAGTTAACTGGACGGTTATTGTATCAACCTTGAGGCGACTGGGCAATCAGAGCACTACTCACAAGCGAATAGGTTGAGCGTTCACATATGATTCGGTCGTGCCTAATGTGAGGTCAATGGCGCAGTGGTAAACACGGTTGCCTCATGAAAGCGTGGCCGGAGTTCTAGTCCCGGCAGTGGCAAGGATATGCACTACTGACGAGCTCTAATGAGAGCGAAACTCGAGTCTAGTGCTTCTTTTCGAAAGGGGCCGACTGGAAAGTCTATGGGAATGCAACAGCTGCGATCAGTTGTGGGTGATGTTCAATCTATATAGAAACTAAAATCCTACTACTCATCAGTACTAAAATTGTACACAAATTCAGTGGTCAATATGAATTGTCATGAGGGAATGCGACAGACCCGTTCAGGATACAAAAACAACACTAAGAAACCAAGCTGATTTACGTTAAAACGACCAACTACAGGATTTTACAAATCAAAACTCGGGCCCGTGGATCAACAAACTTATGGAGGTAGCCAACCAGATTACAGGCCGTAAGGCCATCCTCCCATCAGTTATAAATGTGTACATTCAGAGACGTTTACCAACTGTAACTCTCATTCCTGTAAACACGAAAGATGCCACCTCGTTTGGTGATGAAACCACTGCAATGAAAGTGCCAAAGTTGACGAATAACTGAAGAAAGACAGTATGACTAGCTTGGAGACAGATGATTTCATTTCAATAAAAATGGCGCACACAATCCCCATAATCATCTTGGCGAACCAGGTTAATCATGACACACAATGTGCAAACCACGAAAAACTAAATGTCGGTACTAATTCAACCCATGAGAAGGACAACTTGTTTAGATAAAATAGGTCCGTAGTAATCTCGAAAGGTTTGGACTTTGTCCGGAATAGTAATGTATTTTACGACGAAGTACACTAATTTTTTTAACAAAGTATCCATAAACCGCTTCAGATGTAGAGAAAAAAATTGACTGAGTAAGACAGCGATTGCATAGTAGGTGAAAATTACGAACATCTGTAAACAGAATAGCTAGGGCTGATAAAGATTCGGCCGTCGAATGTGCGATGGAAGCTGGGCGAGCATGATGTCATTGGCGAGCACTACTACACTACACTGTATATAAATGAAAGTTGCTACTCTTCTGTAACATTAGACAGAAATGTTCTGTCGAGCTAGGGACAAAATGAAGTTGAGATTGCGGGTGAAACATGAAATCAAAGAGGCAAAATGGTCTACGATTTGATGTTGCTGGTGTTTTTTTGAGACCGCTAACGTATGGAAGTAAGATTGAGGCACGTTGAATTTTCTGAAGAGGTTCTATATTGCAAATTGTGAGTGGGATACCTACCAGGGACCACAGTCTTGCTAAAGCCATTCCACTCGCCGCAGTGACACCTGTTGCTTGACTTTTTGGAAACCAGATTTAGCAATAGGGCCCAAGATCTCTCTAAATAACAGATAATTCTAGGTCCGAGAATGTATCTGAAATCTGCCAGGGTGAGTGTAACCTTTGGAAGCCAATCTACGGGATCTTGCTGATATGGATGAACCGGAGTTTTTCATGTTAGACAAAGATGAAAGTCAAAGCAGATAAGCTTTTCGATGTGTACATGAATTGTGTTGACTGTTGGAAAACTTCCACGAAAGACAGTTAGGTGACCGGTTGTGTGTAGGCAGGGCCAATGACAACGAGCTTAGTACAGCCGCTGTTAATGACGAAATGTTTAGTGTTGAAGTCGCGTATTACTTACACTGGCAAATCAGTATCAATGAGAAAAAAAGGAGCGACATGGACTGAACTATCGAACGAAAGTGAAGTCGGAGGCTTCAAGTTATTGTCGTGCATTACTGACCAAAAACGTGGACAGTTATGCTAATGACCGAAGGGGGTGGGCAACACTTGGTTTTCAACATCTCATGAAAGGCTGGTGTAATCGCACTAACTTCTTCTTCTGCTCTTGCAATGAAAGCAAAATCGGGCAGCTAACAGTGCATCAACCAACGGTATTATTCGACAGTACGGGTCAGCATAGCGATTTCTCTGACATATCAACAGGAAAAAACAAGAGTCGAACACTTTGCGGATGTTTGGATTAGAATTCAGAGCGTCAGCACCGGTTTTTCCTGCACCCCACATGTGGATCTGAAAGAGTGACAGCCTCAAGTGGATGGGCTTTGAACTCGATTACGTTTGTTGCAAGTGTACAACATGGGATGATCATCATATCCCAGTACAGCTTCAACTCCAGATACCAGGAAAAGCAGCTGTCTCCAGTTGAGGAGAAAATAAACGCAAAACGGCCTTACAGAACAAAGGAAATTCGAAATGCATCCAAATGATCATTCATGTCCATCGGTCCGCAACGGAGGCTTCCGGATTGCCAATTCAGAAAAAGCACTCACAATGTCCAGGAAAGTTGGAATACATTTAAAATATTCTCAGACCCAAGTGAAGAAGAAGCGTGGTGGAACAGGTACATCACCATCATTCACCAGCAAAACAGCAAGAACGTGAAGACACATAGGTTCCGAAATCTGCTATCCTGAGTTTGTAGCAGTATCGTAAACGTAAACTCTTCCAAGTAATGTTTGTGATCGATTTCCTCGAACAGTTTTAGTTGAAACGTGCACAATCGCACCAGTCTAACAGACAACACTCCATCTCAACAAGCTGTAACAAGTTGACTGTTCTGAAATAAAGATGACTGAATTCCAACAGATGCAGCTAAGAACCTCTCTGAGTAGCAACAGCGTAACTGTGATGTGTAGCCTGTGACCTGAAGCTTGGCTACGCTTTTGACGATTCTTTGAAACGAAGTGCAACGTGTTTTCTATTCGAAGCCCAAAAGTCAAGTCGGTTGACCGGATTGCATCCGTTGATAGATCGGTCACATATAACGACTCAAACTAACTCCAAACGGACGTTCAATGACGCTAGAAAAAACAGTAACTGTCTCATAAATTCTAACCGATGGCCTCACGGACGGAAACTGATATCAAGCGGAAAACAGAATTATATAAAGCTACCGGTTAATGTTGGAGTTACGAACATGTGTCAAAGGGCGTGGTCAACATAATTTAAACTTTACCAGCAACTCACTGCAGATTTTACATCCGGACACACTCAAAACCGGCCGCTTTTGAGAACAATCACTAGACTAGGGTTTTGAGTGACGTGCATGAACAGAGCGTAGTCTTGTGTCGGGGTCATGCATTTCAACGTATGTCCTGTTGAAGCGACAGTTTTCTTAAGCACTGCAGGTCACAGATTGTTTAACGAACAGCTTTGTGATTTCCAAACCTGGTGAAAAGTCCTGACAAGGTAGCTACTGCGATCTCCCAGAAGCGTTCTTTTAAATGAACGAGATTGGCTAAACGTTTAGCTATGATAAGTCGTTCGTGCCTAGTGAGAGGTCAGCGAAGCAGTGGTCAACATAGCCGCATCACGAAAGTGTATCCGCCGTTCAGCTCCAGGTCGTTACAAAAATCTCTACTCCTAATAGGCTCCAGCAAGCGTGAAACTGAGGTCCAGTGCTTTTATTCAATACAGCCACCGAAAAAATGTTATTTGATAAAGCAGTGTATGATCGAGTAGGAATTATGTTCAAATTATGTTAATCACGTAGTCCAGTACTTGCCAAAATCAGCAATCAATAGCTGATCAATAGAAAAGTATTCCAGCCATGCTTATATAGCAGAAATAAGTAGTTTGTCATCGTGATTATAAAATCACTGTTATACTAGATGAAAATTTTGCCACTGGACGGTGCACGTTTTCAACAATTAGCCACCAAGTCTACGTGCTGATTTTCTTATCAGACAAATGCTGAGTTACGTCCCAGCCCAACTAGGTTTTATCTTAAATTGCAGTGAACGAAGAGCTGTTAAAAATACTTCAGTGAAATTAGTTGTTTACGGTGAAATTTGCACTTGTACATGTAAAAAATACCAATGTAACTATGATACAAAATAAGCAAACAATCAAGGTGCACTAGATGCGGACAATTCGGATGCGTGCGTAACATTCAGTTTGTATCCAGAAGTCTGTTCGACACTATTTGACATCCGAACAAAACAGTTAAGACAAGGAGCGCAGTAGATGCTAGCATTTGGTGCTTACTTGTCAGTGCCAAATTTATAATAATATGGGGCGAATTTTGTAGCGGACAACCAAGGAGGGTGGGAAGGATAATCAGTCAATGTGCTAGGAAAGGTCAGTAAGAATCGACCGTAGAGTCGTTTACATAATAAAACTCATTCTTCCGGCGTTCAAACAAGTTATGAGCTGCGTCATGTTTCAAACACATCGATCAAATCCCTTCGGATTTGCCTTGAAATGACGTTTAGGTTCATTCAGTCTTTCTGCATCTTGCTGAGACATTCCTGGTTAATCCGCTTGAGCTAACGTTTACGAGTATGCCTTGAACTGTTGTGAACCCACCAGGTTAGCGCATGTGCACTCCACTCTGTCTGTTCGATTAACTTTCTTCTGTAACTCATGTCGCCAATTTTGAGTATATTCCACCTATTATATTTGCCCTTAAGTGAACAGCGGATAAAAAATTTCATCAATTGCAGGCTTCTGTTTTTTCCGCCTTCTATTTCTACGTTTGTTTTCTGTTCCGAATGTCAGAGCGTGGAATACGTAAATACACAACGCAGTTAAGTTTGTGTAGAATAACTTTTAATTCAGATGATTTTCAGTTGCCCCGTTGGTTGCAATGACAATGTTTTCGGAACGATCTGGGAAATAAACATGGTCGGCACGTATAAACACCAATTTAGAGTTAATCCGTGAAAGATTATTCAGTTTTTGCCAGCGTTACGAATACAAATGTTAAAACAGTTCGTTATACGGACTAAACTGAATAAAAGGCGAAGTGAATCACGAATTACGAAAACTCTATGTTCACATGTGTTATTTTTGATCTAGTTGTAGTCACCTGACTCCATGCAGATTGGACAAAATTTTGACTTTTTGAAATCACGTGTCAACATCATTTTAGGTTAATTCGATCTTCAGACTTCATTAGTCTGTGTTAATACTGACCAAAACAAAATAAAACCAGTGAGTTGATACAACTTGTTGCAGTATTACAGTTTTATGTTTTGATCTTCAACTCTCATCCAAAAGTTTTGCTATTCCTTTTTCCTGATGTTTCGTTTTCCAGATGTTTTCCTTCTTACTTGAAGCTTTTTCATAAGTCAAAAACCAGAAAGCAATAGGTAGGCAAAAATTTGTTCGATTCCAAATGTGAAACCACAGTCTTGTATGAACA
>LOND01005024.1:9606-20315 GCA_014220965.1 Paragonimus kellicotti
AACCAGGCTGATTTTAACGGTCTGAGAAGCTACCTAGGGTCACTTCTTGATTATGACTCCGTGGACCAGAACTACTACGCATTTAAAAGCGCGATTGAGAAAGCAGACGACTTATTTGTACCGCGCAAACTGTGCACTTTCTCTTATCGGCCACCTCTTCCGCGCAGAATACGTCGTCTCCTCGATGAACGTTCCATTTATACGCGAAGCATAAGCTTACGGGAAGCTCGGAGGACCTAGGTGCGTTCCACATTGTTCGAAATAGGTGTAGGCGGGAAATCCGTGAACACACCAAACTCGTACAAGAAAAGGTCCTCCTCAGAGCCCGCGGGAACAAAAACTTCTTATTCAAGCATATGCGACGACTAAGAAAGAATAAACCCTCGGCTCTTTCTTTGCGACTGCCCGACGGGGAAACCTCATCTGACCCACTAGTTGTGGCCGAGTTATTCAGGAGTACTACTCGGCAGTCTACAACGTCGCACCACCGGATTGGCACCCCGTCCTACCGCTGCAGAATTTCCAGCAACCACTGGTTACCGCTGAGTTTTCTGTGCTAGATGTTGAAGACCTTTTATTCAAGGTTAATTCATACAGTGCAATGGGTCCTGACAAGATCCATCCCAGGATTCTCAAGGAAGCAGCTGCTAGTCTGGCAGAACCCCTTTATAAGCTGTTTAGACAGACACTTCAGACTGGCATTCTCCCTAGCGCATGGAAAGAGGCGACGGTCACGCCCATATTTAAAGCGGGAGACCGGCACTCTCCGGCTAGCTATCGGCCAATCAGCCTTACTAGCATTCCATGCAAGATAATGGAGCGCTTATGCAGCATAACGAATATGCTTGTTTTCATGGATAGTCTGACGGAGGCCAAAGACAATGGCCTCATCTCAGATGCTATCTTCTTTGACTTTGCCAAGGCTTTCGACCGTGTCCCACACGGCCCTCTGAAACAAAACTGGAAGCCTATGGTATTCAAGGAGAGGTTCTTCGCTGGATTGCCTCTTTTCTCGATAATAGAACTTTTAGAGTTAAAACCGGATCAGATCTCTCATCTCCCTCTTTCATTTCTGCGGGAGTTCCTCAAGGGTCAGTGCTAGGTCCTCTGTTATTTCTGATCTACATCAATGACCTTCCGGAAATATTTCCAGCAACGCCCTCCTATATGCCGATGACCTAAAATTTGGAATGCCACTGATCCCAGTGCATTACAGATTGATCTTGACGCGATTAAGCGCTGGTCGGACGATTGGAGTCTCCCACTAAATGACAATAAATGCGCACACATGTCACTCGGTGGAGACTCTGGCAATGCTTTCGTGATTCATAGTGCATTCGGCACAGTAGATATCATGAAAATCGATCTGAAGAAAGATCTGGGCATCTGGTTGTCGTCTAACTTATCTTTCGCCTATCACCATGAGATGGCGGCAAAAAAGGGATTTGCCGCTCTTAGGATGATTAAGCGCACTTTCCCCCGCATAGACAAGAGAGCGTTTCAGACGCTCTACGGAGTTTATATAAGACCGCTCCTCGAGTATGCCAATCAGGTCGTGTATACCGGCCTGAAGAAAGACATATTAGCTGTTGAGCGTGTCCAGCGCGCGGCTACCAAACTAGTCACGGGCTTGAGAAATGTCGCGTACGAGTCTCGACTTGAAATTCTTGATCTATATCCACTTGAATATCGACGACTCCGCGGTGATTTAATTCTCACACACTTCTTCTTTAGAGTAGGTCTCGTTGAACAGTTCTTTATGATAGCGAATGATGACGGCCGGCGAGGACATAACAGGAAGCTTTTCAAGCTTCGTCCTCGGACCTTCCTTAGGCAGCAGTTCTTTTCTTACAGGGTTATTAACCTTTGGAACAGTCTTCCCTCTGAGGTCGTTAGCAGCACTTCTAGAGATCGCTTTAAAGCATTGCTTGATTCTCATTTACGAAAAAATCCATTATTCATGTAACCTTACTCTGTTCTTGGTATTTACTGTAATCCCCAAGAGCGGTGCTACACCCTGTTTTCAATGATTGCATTTCAGATCAACAGAAGCCCGCTTGACTGAATCCGGGTACTTTTGGCTCCTGCCTCGAACCCGTGTATCAATCGCTCGATCGCTGAATCCACACTCTTGGAGTCGCTTAAACGCGGGGGTGTACCGATTAAGTATGTGAACATACTGTCGGCGCTTTATTCCCATACTTCAGCTCAGGTTAGGGTTTACGGTGAACTGTCTGACAGTTTCAGCACCAGGAGCGGCGTACGTCAAGGCTGTCCAATTTCACCATATTTATAAATTCCGTCATAAACGAAAAATGGAGGAACATTTCCGATACTGAAAAGATGCCAGCCTGGACCTTCTGCCTCTTGGAAGATTTACTGATCTTGATTATGCTGACGAAAATTTGTTGCCGTATGACAATTTTCGGCCAACAAAAACATTCCGTTTGTCAAAGAATAAACTTGTTACGGAAAACTCAATGATGCTTTCAAAAATCAGATATCGCCATCCGTTACTGAGGCATGCATCGGCGTGGGATTCAAATATTTCTTCGCGCGCTCACGCCGCCACAAGGTCAAGGATTTTCTATAAATACAGACCAGTTTCTCATGTAAATTCGCAAAGCGTCTGGTGGCTAAATACATTGCTTATCCGGAGTCTGCTTTGTCCGTGTTCTCATTGGTTCTTGTCGTTCACAGTGTTGGGGCCAATCGGAAGGGGATTCCATATAGTGTTCAGTAAGGTTTAGTCATAACAGTTGCCGAAATGTTTTGTTCAACACTCTGTAACAACACGATCGAACTGCCTCGACTATAGAATCGAGTAGCTTAATTCCTCCAATCGAGATGCCGTGGCTTAAAATATTCAATGAGACTAAGTCGAGTCCGGACTTAGCTCCGTTGACAGTAAGCCGTATGACGCCAGACGTTGAAACAACGTCCGCAGATGGATGATATGCTCTTCCGGGGAAGAGCTAGCCACGAGGATATCATCTATGTATGCATAACCCAAGTTTAATCCACGGATGACTTTATTAATAAGGCGTTGAAATGTCTGTGCAGCTTTACGGAGACCGGAACTTTTGAGCAAAAATTCGAACAGACAAAATAAAGTATTGAAAGCTGTTTTGGGTATCTTCCTGTGCTACCGGTATCTGGTAGTAGGCAAGGATGAGGTCGAGTTTGCTGGAAATTGCTTTTCCCGCGAGGTTGGTAGTCAGATCGTCGACGTGTGGTACAGGGTACCTATCTGGAACAGTAGCATTGTTCAATCCACGGTAGTCTCCACAAGGGCGCCAATCGCCTTCCGTCTTCTTTGGCACCATGTGCAGAGGAGATGCCCATGGGCTATCGGAAGGGCGAATTATACCCATGTCCAGCATGTGTTGAAATTCGGCACGAGCAATGCGCAATTTGACTCACACCAGACATGCAAGAGAATTTCTCGAGGCTTGGCATTCATCGGCCGGGTCAATAAACAACACATCGAGCTGGACAAAATCTATGAACCAATGCGAACCAAGGATTTGAAGAGATGTAGACACCATCAAGCCAAATTCCGGTGAACCTGAACGGAGCAACTTGAACAGATCAGACCGAAGTCTAAACCAGCCAACAAATAACCAATCGGATATAATTCCAAAACGAAGAAATGACTTACTCGATCAATTTACGAGGACCAACCAATCAAATTCGGGGTCAAAGTTCGACAGCAACAAAAAAGCCAATCAGACTCCAGGTCAAAGACTCAAGGACGACAGGAAATAACCAATCGGACATTGGGTCAAAGTTCAAATGCATCAAGAATCAACCAATGGTGAATCAGGTCAGGAAGCGACCAACCAGAACTCAGGTCAGAAGGTCAACTCACTCTGCTATATAAGAGCAGGCATCCATCGCACTTCACCAACCTCCACGCTCAAAAACTATACGCTGAAACACTTACGCACTGATGATGTCACCTCGTTTGGTGATGAAACGTTTGCAACCTAAATGCCAAGCTCGGCGAACATACCAATACCAGTGCATGCGTTTGTCATACATCTTGCGATTTTGTCCCGCCTGTCTCAACTGCCGAAGCAACAGAAATGAAGTGAGGTCCCCCGACTGCAGATCGCTAAGAACCTGTTTAATTGATTTTTCTTCCGATACGACGACACGCTCTAGGAAGGCGCTTCTTCAGTGCGTCGTAAGGGTTGCTCTCGGGTGGCCTAATCACTAAATCCCTGACAAAGGGTGCCAGCGACATCGGCATCGCAGCAGCCAAGTATGTGAACTTGGCAGTCTGGCTAGTAATGCGCGCTAACTGGAACTGCAGCTCAAGCTGCGCTAGCCAGTACTCTGGGTCATCCGGAACATAATCAGGGACGCGAAAACTCAAGGCGTTTTCTTTCGCATCTACCTCGGCGAGCTCCGACTTGGGGACTGAGATATCTGACTGCATCACTTAAATATACACAGGATTTTGAACAAATATAAATGCTAAGAAACTAATGGAACTAGAGCACGAAATTTACTGCTTTATATAAAATGTATATAAATATACAATCACGAGATAGAGAAATTGAACATTGCATACATAGAAGTTGCAATAGATAACGGAAAGCTGCGGAAGTATTCTATGGAACGGGCTCACCAATATCGCGATGCTAGTTCCTAGGTTCGTACGCCCAAGGTTTTCCCAGCCTTATGTTAACGCGGAACGGAAGTCGTAGTGAGAAGACGGCGAATCTGCAAACAAACTTTATTTATTGATTTACTCACCGTTCACAAGCAGACTTCAACGCAACAGTTAAAGGCGCTAGGGAGTTGGACGTGAGAGAACCTCAAGCACAACCGCACGGCAACCGCCAGAGAGGACGAATGTCGACGGAAACTTCAGTCGACCTTCAGAATTCAAACAAGCGTCAGAATGGTTGGGCGGCGTTCCCAACGGTGACAGCTAAAACATTGTTATCCTAGTGAATGTAGCCTATAGTAGCAGAGATGGCGCGGATTCATTATACAGCCACGACTAAGACTGCGATACCTACGCCAACACACTAACTTTGATGTTAGTGGTTTGTAGTAAATTTACATTCACAAGATAATGTAAACAGGCACGGTGGTACTGGTAAGGCAACTCTCACGTCGCAGGGAGTTTAAAATTTTGAGTGTTGTACAACAGGCAGTTTCGTTGCGAGTAACAAACTATTCACAAGCAACGTCGAAGGTGATCTCACCACATCAGCCCCCTCCCCTTTGAAGGATGACTAATATAAGAGGCCTTCTACCTATGATTCCGGGCAAAAGCTGCTGTCTTGCTGGCCAGCCGCGCGCGAGCCACCCAGCCTAAAAACGCCCCCTGAGGACGTGACAGGGGTGTGATTTCCTCATTGCGCAGGCACAGAGTGCTACGGCGTTCAAGGTTGTTCTCCTTGGGCCCAGCAACTGCTGCTATGCATCGCGTTAGACCTAGAAATAAGAAAAGGTGAAGTACCTGTATGTTAGAGAAAAGGCAGATACCCACCGTAACGCGTGTCTTGAAGCGCCTGAGGATATTTACAGTTAGGTGCAGGTGTCTTCTGTGCAAAATGGACCAGGGAATTGTACCTACAAAAAACTGTTAGTGGCTGGTCGACAAACGCATGAAATACACAACGAATTATCAACTGTGCAGTAAATACGAAATAGGAAAAAAGTAAACTACTCGAGATAACGCGCGGGAAAATGGACGCGCCTCCCTGAACGGGTTGTAGATTGAGGAGGGAGAACGTCGGGAATAGATGCGGAAGGCAACGCCGGGGCTAAGTCGGAGTTTGAAGTAGATGAGGACAGCTCGGATGATGCTTGTGTTGTCAAACTGGGGTGAGTCGGTGAAAGCAGGTTTAAGGCGGTCAATGGAGACCGTGAGGTGTTGACCGAAACTGTCGATCACATAACTTTGTAGACCGTTTAATGACACGAAAAGGTCCTTTATACGGTTGCTGCAGCGGTTTCTTGACAGAGTCTGTTCGCAGAAATACGAACTCACAAGTGCTGAGTTCTTTAGGAACGTAAGACGAGGGTTGTTGAATACGTGTAGCACTCGCTTGTAGCGACCGCATGTAATTGGCTAGTCGGTTGGCGTAGTCCTGGGCGTCGACAACAGCTTTGCTTGACGGTTGAAAGAAATCAGCTGGAAGACTTAGAGGACGACCGTAGACGAGTGACGCTGGGGTCGTGCTGTCATCTTTGACGCAATTGCGAATACCAAGTAGAACTAGCGGTAAAGCTTCCGTCCAATCCGTCCGCTCGTGAGCACGTAATGAAGCTTTGAGCTGACGATGGAAACGCTCTACGAGTCCATTCGCCCGCGGTTGATAAGCTTTGGTGCGCTCTCGGTGCACTTCAGACAGTTATAAAATAAAGCTGATTCGAATTGCGTACCACAATCGGCCGCAATGGTGGACGGACAACCAAAACGTGCGATCCAGTGCTCGACAAAAGCGCGAGCGACAGATACTGTTGATGGGTCTGGCAACGGTATGGCATCTAGCCAGCGAGTGAACCGTTCGATATAATCCAGGAGGATTTAACGATGTAAGAGGGTGGTAACGGCCAGACGAGGTCGACGTACACTTGCCGAAGACGTGCGTCGCGGACAAGGGAAGGCTCCCATGTACTCTTGATATGTCTGGGAACCTTGGAAGATTGACGTTCCATACAGCAGCGAGCTCAACTTTCGGACGTCGTGACTCACTTTAGACCTTACAAATCTTTCTGTTGTGAGCTCCGCTAAAGCACATATGCCAGAATGTGATAGGTTATGCGGTGCATTGAACAAATACTTCCGATCCGAAAGTAATGTGTCGAGTCTCTGCGGGTTGCAAGCGTTTGGAGGAGACTGCAAGTGGTTGCCAACCGCTTCCAACGTACTCCTGTAATACAGCGCCACCAGCTGTATCGGAAGCGTCGATTACAATCGACAGCTGTGCAATAAGGTCAGGATGAGTGAGCAGGGCTATTTTGGGGATAGCCTCTTTTAGTTCTTTGAAGGTCGCTATATCGGTTAATGACTGTTTACGATCGCCTCCACGGAGGAGATCGGTCATTGGTTGCATAATATGCGCGCAACGAGGAATGAATCGACGATAATAGTTTACCAGGCCACAAAATCTGCGAAGCTGCTTGAAAGAAGAAGGTTCAGGATAATCCTGGATGGCCTGAACTTTGGAAGTTAGAACAACATTTCCAACGGCTGAATCCCGATGACCCAGAACTCAGTGACCCATTTTCATAGCTTCACATTTTGTCGGGTTGACTGTATTACCACAGTAAGAGCTAGTAACTATGACGTCGTCTGGGTAGGAATAGACGAAGCCAAAACCGCGGGTGGCTTTTTTCATAAAGCGCTGAACTGCCTACGTGGTATTTGGTCAGTCTAAATAACATTGACCAGAACTCGAAAATAGAAAATAGTGTGACCACAGTGGTCTTTGGTATGTCTTCCGCCGCCGCTGGATTTTGGTGACAAACGCGGACTAAATCAACTTTGCTGAAAATGTTTTGCCCGCGAGGCAGGTCGTAGATCTTGCATGTGTGGAATGGGATACTTATCAGACACTGTTACTCTATTGAGACTGTGGTAGTAACGCACAGGTGCCAGGCCTCTGATTTTGTGCAAGCCAGATGCAGTGATTAGACCGAGATTTACCGGAATGGCGAATGATCCCGAGTTTGAGCGAACGTTTGAACTCTGCTCCAAAGACTGCGCTTTCTGGAGTATTGCGTTCGTATTAGTTGACTCTCAACAGTCAGCCTTACGTGCTATAACAACGGTGGAGAGAACACGTGACATGGAAGTACCAACTATATTTTGCCATTTAAAATATGTAACGCCCTGCTCATGAGCACGGACTAGTGAGTCGTTGGTCTTTGGAGGCGCGACCAGTCAGCATGCAGTTTGAGCCTCAACACGAATGTGGAGTATACAAGCGGCACTGACGCGTATACCACACAGGAGCCGACCTGCTGGGCCTAGCTGATACGGGTGGGTCTTTGGTTCTTGTGTGATGTGTGACGCTGGAAGTCGTAGTTTACAAGGTGTTCAGATGCCCGGAGTAGCTTGGGAACTGTTGAAAAAGCTCCGCGAAAGACAGACAGGAAGTTGGTGTCACGTGAACAAGACCGATGGGTGCGACGGTGATACGAAAGTCACTAATGTTCTGATGTGTAGCTGTATCAATTAGCTCCCGCAGTCGCGTATCAACTGAAAGGTCAAAATGCCGAGAAAATCGATAGCCGATGATGGCAAACGGAACGGCAGCAGGAACGAAAATCCAACGAAACTTTCACCGAAGACCTAAGTTCAGCGTTAGCGAACACTGAACAAAAGACTGTATAACGGTGTTATTGTCGGCACGGAAATCTGGGGCGCCCGGGAGGGGTTCTAACGGACTACGCCAACCTGCGCTTCTGTTCCACCAGGTTCGCTGTCCCTGTGGAAGAGATTCCGAACAAACATAGGGCGACTAAATTCGGGGGCGCCGGCGATGTCCGTCGCCATCACGCAACGGCGATCCAGTTTCGCTGAAGCAGTGGGAGAACGGAGCAATGGGTTGTACATCTATTGGCCTAAGCGCCATATCGCTTATGGTACCAGAAGGGGCCTTTAGGGGTCATGAGTTACATCGACGGGCGACCCGCTGGTATGCCGACGCCTTGTGGATAGCTCCTGAGAACGGCTAATAGGTATAACGCATAAATCTCTGAGTTAGGCTGCCACTTACGCCCATAAGGCCTTGACCCCTGCAAGGTTGGTAGTTTGAGAACCTATGGGTTGTTTCGCAGCTGAGTTCGCGGGAATAGCACCCACACCGAAATTGTTGGAAATGTGCACAATCGGCTGAAAACGCTCGACCACGTGGTCAGCGAATTCGGAAGCTTCTAATAGCAGTTGCGAGCTAACTATACACCTAATGGCCTGGGCTGTCTCCGACACCCTCGGCATCCATAGCTCTTGTGGCAGTGGGCCCGTCCATTTGGGAGCCTCCAGAAAGTTGCCGCATCTCTTGAAGCAACGTAGAGGGAAGTTGTCACTAAGCTGTAATTCATTGAAAAGCTGCCATAAGAGGGTCTTCTCTGATGGGGTTACTCGGGAAATTACAACCTCCTCAAGGGCGTCAGCCATGCTCCAGAGACTGAGTAGGGAAGACGGCACGCAGCTGCATTGGGACTTTCTTTCGGAAGTGCGGACGTCAAGTGACTTAAACTCGCCTGGTCAGACGAATTTCCGTTTCTGACTAAGTGAGCCTCAAGATTGACAAACCACAGCAACTGGTCCATCTCCAAAAATGGAGGGCCTGTTAAGGATGATTAAGCCTACAGTATGCAAATCTAAGGGCTTGGTATCTTCGCCAGACATGGTAAACGTTCGATAGCTTGTAATGTGCAGAAACGGGAATATGGAGTAGTTTAATAAGTAAGAAAATTCCGCCTGATCTACTACGTAACAAAAAGCGCAATACGACCAGTAATACTAAGAAGCCGTGAAACGGAAATCACTCCAATAAACTGACTCACCAAATGGTGTGAGAGGAAAATAAGCGAACAAAGTATACCGAATTACGGAATGAAAATAGCAAACCCAATTTCAGCGAAAATACTACTATCGGGCTGAAGAGTTTGTGGGAACTTTTCACAAAACTTCATTCCAGATTCGATGAGTTACCCAGTGGCAATAATTCAGAAGACAACAAACAGCACAGTACTCTATATATTGCCACGACCGAGAAACAAGAAAATGTACAGTCAGCAAGCGTCCTGCGTGTGGCCTGCGGAATGGGATAATGAAGAATTTCTACGCTAGCGGAAGTACGGCACACATATTGGCTAAACAAATATTCCTCATCAGGAAGTGTCACGTTGTACAACAAAATACCAACAAAAATCAAGCTAGTTTGGAACGTCGCTAAACTATGCAGGGTCCGGCTTCCGGCACCAATTCACAATCGCGGCCGCTGATCGAGTCCATTGGAAACTCAATCTCAGAGTTCCATTTTGATCAATCCTCTGGGGTCCATTTCGATATCTGGTATCGAAAACATGAAGACGTATTCGAGGTGGAGCTGGCCGCTGCCGATGATGCCCAACGTGTCCGATTGCTCTTGCGCAAACTGGGTCCTTTGGAGTTCGAGCGCTATACGAACTTCATTCTGCCAAAGAACGCTCGCGATGTCTCTTCCAATTAAACAATTTGGTATCAGCCGAATCTTCGACTAACAATCAACCTTGTTCCACATCCAGTATCAGCGTTTCCGAATGATCGAAAGCCAATGTGAAGGTTTTATTCACCATGCCGGAAACGTCAATCGAGAGTGTGAGCGCTTCAAGCTCTCCTCATGACCGATGATCAATTCAAGACGCTGATTTTCGTCTGTGATCTCCAGTGTAAAGTTGTTGATCCATGAACTGAGAAAATTCGTCCCCATCGTTTGCATTCCCCATTTTCCCACTAACCTGACACTTGTTCCCACTACCTCACCCACCCCGTTTTGTTTTATTGAACTAATGTGTCATTAAGTGTCCTTGGCGCGAGTAGCCATCCATGAACTGAGAAAATTCGTCCCCATCGTTTGCATTCCCCATTTTCCCACTAACCTGACACTTGTTCCCACTACCTCACCCACCCCGTTTTGTTTTATTGAACTAATGTGTCATTAAGTGTCCTTGGCGCGAGTAGCCGGTCC
>LOND01005024.1:25844-39269 GCA_014220965.1 Paragonimus kellicotti
GAGGCGGGTGAACCCAGACCAGAACAGAGAACAACAACTGAACGTCTCGGGACACGGTCCAGACGAGCACCACTGCATTAATCTTATACACCAATCCCAACAAATGATCCAAAATATTGACGTGAACTTTTCGTTGACTATCATTGAGCCATCGTTATTTGTTGGTGGGTACCCAGGCTACCGCGATGAGGAGTTCCGCTACAGGTCTTTTCACGGGTGTTCCTACGCATCCAAAGCATCACCAAAAGCTCCATTGGAAGTTCCGCCCATTCCTACTGCTCCATGGTCGTGAGTACACTTGAACAGTGCTGGATATTTGCATGATCAGAATTTCCCACTTGCTTCAAGTAGCCAGAAGTTGTCCTGATGCCAAACAGGATCAACCATCCTACAATTTCTGAAAACGTTCAGGCAGATCGGATGTCCAACGACTCTGGTTAGTGATAATGGAACACAGTTCACTTCTTCAGTATTTGCTGACTTCTGTCATCAGAACGGCATTGATCACATCCGATCACCGCCTTACCATCCCAGTCCAACGGCCAGGCAGAGCGCTTTGTGGACACGTTCAAACGTGCCCTTCAGAAAGCTCAAGGGGAGGGAACGACCGTGGAAATTTTGGAAACATTCCTGATGCACTATCGAGCGACGCCAAATCCACAAACACCTGATGGACGATCTCCAGCTGAGGCTCTTTTTGGATGGGAAATACAATCGTCGCTTTCCCAAGGTTCACGGATGTAATAACAGAAAGTAGGTAAAACCAACGGCATGGCGTCAAACGCCGATATTTCAATAGTGATCAGACCGTCCTGGCCCGGGATTACCCAGCGGTTTTGCTAAATGGTCCTTGGGCCGAATTCGTAGAAAACTGGGAAACGTCATTTTTGAAGTCCAAGTCGGAACGGACGTCTGGATACGCCACGCCAACCAGCTTCAGCCTACCAGTATCGCCGAACAGTCACCGGGTAAGAAGGACTTTCCGACGGAGATCCTGATGAACACGTTTTGTTTTCCACAGCCAGAGTCCGCAACAATGAACACAAACACCCAAAGCTAGAAATTGGACCTATCGGGCACGACGGCAACTGTCGCTTCTGCAATTTAATGCCTGACTTCCGTCGTACGATCAACATCCTCAAAGGGGAGGTGTTAGGGTCAGGGGTAAACCTGACCCGAAGAACACGATTCTGTTGTCAGAAATCCGATATCGCAAGCCGTTACTGAGATATGCATCGGCGTGGGATTCAAATATTTCTTCGCGCGCTCACGCCGCCACAAGGTCAAGGATTTTCTATAAATACAGACCAGTTTCTCATGTAAATTCGCAAAGCGTCTGGTGGCTAAATACATTGCTTATCCGGAGTCTGCTTTGTCCGTGTTCTCATTGGTTCTTGTCGTTCGCAGTTTTGGGGGCCAGTCGGAAGGGGTTTCTGTTCGCGAAATTCGTTTGCCTTTGTTCGTGTCAGTTATTCGCGATCTTTTTCAATAGGATTCAGTTATAACACTTTAGAGTGCACTTCGAAACCTCGAAACGCAACTTGCTTCTGCAAGATAGATGTGCAAACGAGGATTTATTGTTAGACAACGAAGTTAGAGGGGCTGTTGATTGGCTTTTTTCTGGCGGCGCATATGCTCCTCCAGTATATATGCACTCGAAGAGAAGCTTTTTATTCTTACTAGTAGCCCGCGAGAATAAGAATTTTCTCTTCAAGTACATGCGCCGCCAGAGAAAAACTAAGCCCTCGGCGCTTTCGCTGCGGCTTCCCGACGGGGAAACCTCCTCCAACCCCCAGGTGGTTGCTGAGACGTTCAGAGAATATTATTCAGCAGTTTACAATGTGGTCCCGCCAAACTGGCATCCGATTCTCCCGCGGAGAAATTTCCAATGCCCACTCCTAACAGCTGAATTCTCTGTGCTCGACGTTCAGGATCTCTTGCTTAAGATCAATCCTTATAGTGCAATGGGACCAGACGGGATCCATCCTCGGATCCTCAGAGAAGTGGCCGTTGGTTTGGCGATGTCCCTCCATGGTCTTGTTTAAACAGACACTTCGGACCAGCACTCTTCCGGAGGCATGGAAAGAGGCCATTGTCACACCTATTTTTAAGGCAGGCGATCGTCACTCCCCTGCTAGTTACCGGCCGATCAGCCTTACCAGCATCCCGTGCAAGGTAATGGAACGTCTTTTAAAACGCGCCATCCTTAGGCACTTCTCCAAATAACCTTTTCTCCTCTACCCAGCATGGCTTTCTTCCCGGGATCCGGTCATGGCTAACAAATCTCTAGATTCTTTATGGATAGCCTGACAGACGCTAAAGACAATGGCCATATCTCGGATGCTATCTTCTTCGACTTCACCAAAGCTTTTGACCGTGTCCCACACGGTCCCCTTGTACATAAACTATAGGCTTATGGCATCCAATGGGAGGTTCTCCGCTGGATTGCATCCTTTCTTGGCAACAAAACTTTCAGAGTGAAAACCGGATCGGATGTTTCTTCTCGATCTCCGCCTGATTTCTCTCAAATCGTAATCGGTCGTTATTGTTATTACTGTATATCAACGATCTTCCTCACATTGATTCTAGCAACACCCTCCTTTATGCTGACGACTTAAAAATCTGGAATGCTTGTGATCCCAGTGCATTACAGATTGACCTTGACCGTATTAAGTGCTGGTCAGATGACTGGAGTCTCCCTCTAAACGACAGCAAGTGCGC
Source organism: Paragonimus kellicotti (assembly GCA_014220965.1). Taxonomy (NCBI): domain Eukaryota; kingdom Metazoa; phylum Platyhelminthes; class Trematoda; order Plagiorchiida; family Troglotrematidae; genus Paragonimus; species Paragonimus kellicotti. The sequence continues at coordinate 28,566 of LOND01005024.1, forward strand.
GCATATGTCGCTCGGAGGAGACTCTGGAAACCTATTCGTGATACATGGTACACAAAGTGTAACAGATATCACGAAAGTAGACCTCAAAAAAGATCTAGGGATTTGGCATGTGATACGTGTTTTCTTTATTCTAATCACATCAATGGCCGCAAAAAAGGCGATTTAGGGATTGTGGCGATAAGTAACAGAACTTTCCCGCATAGAAGGCATGCCTTTCAGTCGCTCTACGTGGTTAGAACCTATCGACACTGCTTGAGTATGGCCTATCAAACGTGTATCACACCGGCTTGAAAAAGGACATACTCCACCTCGACGTGTCCAGCGAGTAGCCACTAAAATGGTCACTGGCTTGCGGCATTTCTCCTACGAGTCTCGTCTTGAAATTCTTGATCTTTACCCACTTGAGTTTCGAAGACTCCGCGGTGACTTAATCCTTACACACTTTTTCTTTAGCACAGGACTAGTGCAGCGATTCTTTACCCCAGTAGTCGATAACAGTCGGAGGGGTCACAACAAGAAGCTCCATAAGCTTCGACCCCGAACCTTCCTTAGGCAACAGTTCTACTCTTACAGGGTTATCAACCACTGGAACGACCTTCCATTAGAGGTTGTTAGCTGCTCTCTAGGGGGACCCGTTTCCAATCAGTGTTAGTAGATTCTCCACTTACTTAGAAAGTTGCCTAATTAGTTATTCTTGTCTTTTTTTGCTATCACATTAGTAGCTTTTACTTCGTTCTCGGTATTACCGTGAGAAACCCATGGAGCGGTCTCACCCTGTTTTCATGACTGCCTTCAGGAGTCAACAGAAAAACCGACTACATCGAAAACAGACAAACAGACTGGATCTGGGTGAATTGGGTCCCCAACCTCGAACCGGTGAACAAATCGCTGGAATCGCTGGTTCGCTTATCTCGGTTGCTGGCGAAGTGTTTTTCATCACACAAGGTCAAACTAGCTTAATTCACGTCATCCAATAGTGGTTCACCTCACGCCTTGATCATAAGGACTAAATGACATATCATTGGAATGTATGTGTGAATGTACGAGATGTTGAGCAGTATTTTAGTTCCCTCATTAAATATGGGACGGACAGCTTAAGCTATTTAAGTTGACGGAATTTCATGAATTTATGATTCTCATGATAGAAGCACTAAGAAGGGCACTGTTTTGCTGCATGCCAACCATAATATGGTATTATAACATCTATATTGTCTTTTGTCTTACGCATGATCAACTGTTTCCCCTTGATTTGCCCTCAGTTCCATTGGTTGGTTCAGAGAGCGTGAACTGACTTGTGTGTTACAATAACCGTTATCCAGTGGCGGTTGGGGTGTAGGGAACGAAACACCTGCGCGTATCCCCAAGGATAGGGCGGCGTTTGCTAACCTGGGACACCTTTGGCGACAAAAATTTACCTCGCTGATGCCTAAACTTTGCGTATATAGCGCGACCATGTTGCTTTACGGGAGCAAAACGTAGGTGTTCCAGATAAAAAAACGTGGGCCGTCTTCAGGTATTTGACCACCGATGTCTGCGTTCAATCGCTCGTATCGGGTGGCACCAGCGAGTAAGCAACGAGGAGGTTAGGAAGCGGGTGTTTGACAGTGAGTTGTCAAAGGGGCATTTTGTTCATCTATCGTTACATCTGCACAGTCGTATATGGTCAGGCCATCTATTAGGGACGCCAGCCAATCGGCTGTGTCGTCGATCACTATTTGCTGATGCTGCAACCGGCTTAGCTGAGGTGTGATATTCGCCCAACTAGGATACACGGGGCTTGAGGTTTCCGTGAATAAGGCGGCTGTATTACGTTGCGGCTGCGAGACATGCGTGCTCAAGGTAGACTGCGTTACCATAGATCTACACGGATGGTTAGGGGTCCTCAGAATCATGTACGCCAATATTAGGTCACCTCTCTGTCTGCGGTATTCTAGAGAGAAGAGATTTAGCTCATGAAGCCGCTCAATGTAGGGTTTTGCACTCAACCCACGAACTGCTTTCGTCGCACGTCTCTGAACATTTTCTAAAATTAGTTTGTCCTTTTGTAAGTGAGGAGACCAAACAAGGGTCCCTTGCTCGAGGTGAGGACGAATGAAGCTGTTGTACAGGTTGTTGAAGCATGATCGCTCAAACTTTCCAAACATACGCTTCAGAAGCGCTAGTACGCTATAGGCTTTCTTGGCGCTCGCCTCAGTATTGGGAGAACTCGAGAGGTTGTGTGTCACAACAGTGCCAAGGTCTTTTTCTCTGTCCGTGACTTGGAGCCGTACTCCGCCGAGGGAGTAAGGGAAATTGTGCTTATGTCTGATATGCATAACTTTGCACTTGCTGGTATTGAACTCGATGCAGTTTGATTTAGACCATTTGTAAAGGGCACTAATATCAGCTTGCAGGGCGCTCGCGTCAGAGCTGTTACGCACAACACGCCAGATTTTGATATCATCGGCAAACAGCAGCAGTGGAGACGATACTTCAGATGGCAGATCGTTGATGAAGATAGAGAAGAGTAGTGGCCCCAGGATGGAGCCCTGTGGGACTCCGCTGGGGCTGAGTCTGGCAGATGATACGGAGGAACCCACCCGCACACGATAGGAACGGTTTGATGAAGTAAGATTCGAGCCAGCAGAGAAGGTTACCCTTGACACCACAACGGTGAAGCTTGTCGAGTGAAAACAGAATGATTCACTCGGTCAAAAGCCTTGGCAAAGTCGAGGTAAATAGCATCGACCCCCTCTCCTCTGTCGGCAGCAGTGGTCCACTGGTCTACAGTTAACAGCAAATTTGTAGTGCATGAGCGGCCGCGTCGGAAGCCGTGTTGCTCGCTGCAGAAGAAAGCTTGTGCTTGAAAGGTGCCCAAATACTGAGTCGTGGACTCACGATCCAAGAACCTTGGACTAACAGGCGGTAGTTGCAAAGCTGACTTCGCTGTCACCTTTGAAGATGGGAGTGATATTCGCAGATTTCCAGCTTTCGGGCACCGTTCCTACAGCAACTGACTGTGTAAACAGGATGCTTAGCGGACAGCTAACCGTGCAGTCCCATGAGCAACTACTACGGCGGATATACAGCACGGCCAGCGATATGTGATTTTAAACCCCCAGTTTTATTTGCACAGCAACTGCTTTGGTATCTACTGTGGAGATTTCTCCGAGAAGTGTTAACACTTTCTGCCACGGAGCAGTTAGGCACGCCGTTAATAACCAGTGCTGTAGAAGTCAGCCAGAACTTCGGAAGCTTCACCGTCTGAGCTAGTAAGCCCTCGCGGGCCGGCTAGCTGGGGCACGCCAGCTTTGGCTTTACGGGTTTGTGAAACAAACTTATACAGGCTTTTAGGATCACTGACGAAGCGCTGGGTTAAACGTCGCTGGAAATCTAGTCGATCTTCCCTGACCAGTTTGGTGCATCGGTTTCGAAGTTGTGCATAGAGATGACGATCATCTAGATCCCCTGACATTCTAAACCGGGTCCATGCTAGACGTTTAGCGTTGATCATTTTTAACGTTCGGGACCGCAATCGCTGTTGCGGTTTCCGGCGGGTTGTGGGGTAGAACGGTGTTGAGCAATCTACGGTATTAGTGGAATGATCATACTTTCTCCAACAGACAATGATGAGTTAAACTGATCCCACGAGGCATTAGCTAAGTACGCGTTGAGTGCATCCACCTTAATTCTATGGAAGTTCCTTTTTGGAACGTTTGCTTTGGAAGTAAGCTCAGCACTACAAATGAAGTCGAAGGTTATCACAGCGTGATCGCTTAAGCCGAGTGGGGCGTCCACTGTTAAGTTGTCTACCATTAGCTCCTCAGTGAAGATGTAGTCTAGACGGGAAGGAGCATGGCCCTCGCGCCATCTTGTACAGTCGGTCACATGTTCCGTAAGGCCAGCAGCTGCAACTGCGGCTAGAAATGTTGCAGGCATTGCATCAACGGGGCCTTTGTACGAATAGGATTGAAAGTATATGTGAGTATCCTAGGGAGGGGATACAGTTGAGTCCGGATAGAATTGCCTCGTCGCGGTCAGACGAAGAGCAGGGAGGCCGATATATTACGCCAGCTAGCAGTACGTTAGAGTTGGACAGTGCAATGGAGCACCAGACTGATTCAGGAATAGTTGTGAGTATTGGGTGAGACAGGGGATAGCCAGGAGAGAGCTGTGGGAATAGAGGCAACATTGCCTCCTCTGCCCATCGTTCTATCATTCCGAAAGAGGAGCATGTCTGCTATATCGAGCTCAGGATCTAGATGATTTGGTGAGAGCCATGATTCAGTAATTCCGACAATAAAGAAGTCATTCGCGAGGCAAAGCGCACGGAGTTCACCAAGTTTGCTGGTCAGGCTTTGGGCGTTGATATAAGCACATTGAAACATTGGGTTCCCTTTAATAACTTCATCAATGCAGAAAGAAGACATATGTTGCGATATGTTAACATTTCGTTTACTCTCATCAGTCGCAAACGTAAAACATGCGAGTTATATATGACACAAATAGAGATAGACAGGGTATGGACACGCATACAGTCACACCACGTATTGTCATCACCACCACGGCAACCCTATGGGTTGCTTCAACCACTTTTGTGCACATAGCACCGGCTGGTGAGTTCTGATCAACATGGCTTCGCTAAAGGCCAGTAGCTTCGGGTTCTGTTGACGTAACAATATTTTGAATGATTTAACTGGGTCAACCTGGTGACCTGTTATCATGAGGTTCTACACAATCGTGAACGCAGTTTGTCTGACCATTCTGTCTCTCACGTTGTTTACCAGTTCACTTGCAGTTGCGGTGACGTTTACATAGGCAGAACAGACCGACAGCTATCTCAGCGAGTAGCAGAACACGTCCCGAACTGGTTAAAACAACTCATGACACAATCTGAAACCGGTGAATCCGTCACTCGAAGCCCCGCATCATCGATTGCCAGACACCTCATGATAACAGGTCACCAGGTTGACCCAGTTAAATCATTCAAAATATTGTTACATCAACAGAACCCGAAGCTACTGGCCTTTAGCGAAGCCATGTTGATCAGAACTCACCAGCCGGTGCTATGTGCACAAAAGTGGTTGAAGCAACCCATAGGGTTGCCTTGGTGGTGATGACGTAACACGTGGTGTGACTGTATGCGTGTCCATACCCTGTCTATCTCTATTTGTGTCATATATAAGCACATTTGACAAGTTACTCTAAATGAGTGATGGTTGCTGCGGTCGGTAATGGACTGAATGTTTCGGGGGACGCAGGGTGTATCCGTAAGGTTATTGACGACTCTAACTGAGCCGGCTGGTAGACGTTTATTGGAGACTGCAAAATAACTAAGGGAATGACTAACCGAGCAGCTCGTGCTAGGTAATCAGCTCGCAACTTCTCGCGTTCGTCTTTGGAACGATCGGGGTGGAAGGTTATGCCTCCTGGGATTCGATGGCGCTCGTGGCGGAAACGCTCCAGTATATATGCAGCTTTCTCGAGGTGCAGTCGTGTTAAACTTTAACATTCATGGTAGGGACTCAGTTGGAGTCAGGATAGAGCGCGACATGCGCATTATGTTCTGCAGAGGCACATTTAGGGCAGATGCAAGAAATTTCCATTGATTAATATCGCACGCGGTGTTGTCCCCACATATATCAGGCACATTTCTGATAATTACGTTGCGGGAACGGTCAACAGCGACCGCATTTTTCGTGGCTTGACTTCTCCGTTGTCGCTCAGTCCAAGGTATGTCAGGATAAATTGAGGCGCCGCCAAAGGGGCGCAGTTTGAAGGCTGCTAAGAGAACCGCCTCGGTTTCCAGGGCACTTGCAAGGGTAACCCGTACCAACCTCGGTTTGTTTAAATGGGGGTACTCATACTTCCTTGAGAGACAGGTAAGGAAACACGGACGTCGGGATTTGAATTGCATGTGAACACAGAGGGCGAGCCAAAGTTCGCGGTCGTGTTCATCGCGTAGTTGGAGAGACGAGTCGAGGCACTCCGGAAGGTCCTGCACTACAACGGAGTCTAACCGGGCAGCAGAATGTTTAGTTTTCACGACAGCGTTGGGAAAAGGCACTTTTCCCAAAAATTCGCCATATTTGCCGAGAAAAATGGATTTTCCATTTTTGGAGAATTTGAACGCCCGCCAGAATTCTCGAACGTCCGAGAAGCTACGCTCAGCTCTGATTGGTCCGTTGGGTGGCCTAGGCGCAAGGTCACCCGAAACCTATAAATACAGACGTTGTAAATCGGTATTTTGCCTTCTGGCTGGGCAGCAAATAAAGCTCGTTTGAAGGCCGTCTTTTTCCTTACTTGTTGGGGGATCTAAGTTGCGAGAGTTGGGTTCCGATATTTGTGCTCTGGTTTTCGTGCAATTTGGCAATATCGTTGCGTTCGTTCGTGATAGAGATACTGCTCGTGGTCTTTGTGTTTGTTCTTGTCTTTCTCTATCAGGGGCCGTACCAGGCAGACATACCAGTACCTAGTGAACATGACGATTACTCTGCATCGGCCACCACTGATGCATAGGTTCTTTTTTGATCACTTGGCTTGCGTTCAGGATGGGTTGTCACACCCTGAGTAGGGTGGTGCTCGCTGGCGTTGGCAGCGATGTTATGAAGCATGGATCTATTACACGCTGGCTCACCAGCTGCGGCTGTCGAAGTGCCAGTGGTGTCTGCTTGACCAGCAAATAGCTTCCCAGAGGAGCGACAGCTGTCGCAGTTGAGTTGAATGCAGTCCAGATTGGCTGCGCTGAGTGCATGGTACAGCTCTGCAGAAACGTCAAGGCAAGCAATTGTGGAACCATGTATTACAGCCAAAGCATTGTAGCGCATGGTCCTTTACGCGGACAAATTTGGTGCACAAACTGCAAATAAATCGTTTGACCATGAGAAAATTGCGGTAAAAGGCATGAAAAAGGACTTACGTCTGTAGTTAACTGCTAGACTTTTACAGAACCAAAAACAAAAAAGGGCAACACGACTTCAAGTTCAAATTTGTTATGGTAGGCGTGTGACCTGATGTTTTAGTGAGGATTTTGCCTTCTTATTTGTGTGGTAGTTAATAATCAATGAGAACTACTGATGTATTGCTGTGTATGACAATGGTGGTGGAGCGCGGTAGTTTTTCAGGCTGTTCAGATCTGCATCATTTGGGTTTCGAACTGTGAACGGGTTTGCTGGTTGTTTCAACTAACAGTGAAAGATAAGATCAAAGAGAATAACTAGTTGCCACTGCGCCTGTGCGGCGGTTTGATGATCACTCTGTCTAATAGTTAGCTTTCATTAGTTTCAGTCAGCTGATAGGGTTAGATTGGTGCCACAAATTTTCTGCCGGAGTATTTGAACCCTGTGTGCGTCGATGTCAAAAAATTGCCGTAGTCAACTCGTGATGATCCTGTGGTGAACAACGTCAAGCAAATTCGGTCATGAATAGGAATAAACGTAAATTCACGGAAGGACTAAAAGTTGTATGAATGCAGGTTTGTCATTGACTGTAACCCACTACTGTCTCGGAACTCGTTTTTAACCGTCGATTGGAATGGTTACGAGGACCCCATCCAGGCAGACGACACCTACCCACTTTACTCAGTGGAGCAGTCAGTGTTCATATTTCATGACCACGTTGTTGCTTGACCGCCACGCGGTTTTGCCCAACGTTTGGTGGTCTCATTGTGCAATGGTCGATGGTGTAAGTGGTCAGTTGGCATGCGGAGTATGTGACCCAACCGTCGCAGGTTGTTTAACGTCGTTTGTTGGCCAATTGATCTCACATCCCGAACGTTTCGACATATGGACCGTCCAGTGGTTATGTTGCTGACGCAATCGTTCCACTTGGCGTTAGCTAATTGGCGGAGAAATAACCCATCAGCCGCTTCCTTTCTGGAGAAAGACGACCAAGTTGAGCACTAAAATCACTGGTTGGTGTGTTGATGATACAGTGTTTAACCTGTTTCAGAATGTCTAGGAGGGTGCCCTAGAATGCATGTCTGGTGGCACCCGAACAGCTATACTTTGGGACGTACGCCGACATAATCATTGTACAGCGCTTTCCTTATTTGCATCCGTAGACTTTCATTGATGTATTGAATCTGACAGCGCACAAGCGACTGCTTCACTGCGATCCAATGGAGCAAACGTTCTCTTCTGGAAGTCATTGCGATTCCCACTCCAGCTCGACCACCAGAATCACCCTCGTCATCAATAAAGACCCTGAGAGCGACGCGCTTGGTTCGATAGTTATCTGAAGATGGACTCAAATGGATGACGTTACCAGAAGCGTGGACTCGCGTCTCCAATAAAGTACACATCAAGGTCCAGAATTGAGAGTGTACCTGTCAAGTCAGCATGCTGACTAACTTGTCGGACAGTGCAGACATTGAAATCGCCAGTGTTAAACAGTGTCTAATCTAGCAGGGACACAAACGCTGCACCCATCAATATGAGCCTGTTTCTAGTCCAGGTCCTCATCCGTCAGACGACACTGAAGCACATCGGGCGTGCAATGCATAAGTGCGGTACTGCCTCGTGTGGTACTACTGCTCGTTCAGCTGTGAACGCTGGGTCTGTACGCGATCACTGGAACTTCTCGACGCTCGCCGGAATATCCCGTCCAGCAGTGTATAACTCGGCTCGCATGGACCTCCGGAAGCGACTACGAGAGGAGCCAGAGATCGGATGGAGACGACGTCCCATCGAGGTGGAACAAGCTGTTGCTACTGGGAATTCTCGAAAGCTTTTCCATCTCATTCGAGCAACCGGTGGCAGGAGGCTGGCTTATGATCGAGATAATCTGCCAGCCCAATGCTGAGCCCGTTCCTAACCTGCAGCGACGCTTAGAATGTTGGGTCCAGTAACAGGTCAATTGGCCATTCGCGCCATTGACTTTGTCTTGGCAATTGTCCTGTGCTCATTGGTCTGTCGACGTTTTTCCGCTCCTCGGAAACAGATTTTTCACTTGAGACCAAGTTACTGAAACGTCACAACGCACCCGGCACAGACGAACTCCCTGCTGCTCTTTCTGTGGATGTAGGTCCAGCCTTAGTTAAAGAGCTGAGGGCTCTGTTCCACAAACTGGATCAGTGGAGTTGTCTCAAATGACCAGGGTTTAGATACCAGCGTCCCCGTTTTCAAAAAGGTTTCATCCACTTTGTTTGCAAATCAAGAGAGGATTAGCCTGATTCCTATTGCGTCGAAATTGCTCTCAGCCATTGTATTTGGATGATCAGGCGAATCGAGCGAAGAGCATATTGGAAGGAGTGAGCTAGGTTTCGCCCTGGCCGTGGCTGCACTAATCACATTTTCGCGCTCCATCAACTGCTTGAACTCCGCCACTCATATAAAAGGCCAACAGTTGTTGTCGTTTTCGACGCCAGAGGGGTCTTTAATCCGGTTGACAAAGCTGCATTCTGGGATTGTCTATCGATGAAGGGTGTGCCTGAGAAGTATGACCATCTTGAAAACAATTCACTGTCAGAACTTGGACAGGGTTGAGACTTGTAGCGTATCACCGACCTTTAGCATCTGAAGTAGGGTTCAACAAGGTTGTCCATCGTCTTCTTTTCTATTCAACCTTGCAGTAAACGGAATCCTAGAGTGTGTCCCGACAGACTGCGGATGTGACGGTGTGGGATTGCAACCCAGGCACTCGACTTCAAGACATGAAGTATGCAAAGGACATCGTCCTAGTCTACGACAGCTCACAGGAAGCTCTGAACATTTTAGGCAGATCGAAGGCTTCTGTTCATCGTTTTCGTATGGCTTCTGCACCTGATAGGTGAGAGGTACTGTAACAAGACTGGCAGAAATCTGTGCCTGCTCTCACCCTTAGTAGTGAACAGTTGTAAGTTATCGATAAGCTTATGTAGCTTAGGAAGTGTATCAACACTAGTTGATTGTCTGATGAGACCAAAAATCGCAGCAGAGGTTCGGATGGCGCTCGCCAACTTGCGTCATCTGTGATGTTGGAATGATCTCAGTCTTTCCGTGAAGAACCGAGTGTACAATGCCACTGTAGGGACAGTGCTATTGCACGGCTCCGAAACCTAGTCCATCCGTTTTCGATCACCATTGTCTCCGAAGCATTAGCGGCGTGTAATTGGAACACGGCTTCGGCAGCGACGGGGTTCGCCGAGGTGTCTTCGGAACGGATAGACTCTGTTGATCCCCAAACAAACCGATCTCGTCCACACGCTTCGTTAGCTTGGCCAAATTTTACCAATGTCAACATACTGCCTGTTACACAGTGCCTTGTTTGCTAATGGTGGGTTATGCTGGAGGCGGCAGCCCGGTGATCGGCGCGTGACTTGGTTCCGGTGTGTGAAGGCTCGACCTATACTGCTACCTTGACGAGGTGGTCGGGCTTGTGTGCTGTTTCGATCCGGCGGGCTATGCTGACTAGGACTCCGGTCCTTCCAGGTTCAACCCTGTCAGACAGGCCAAAGGGGAGCAGCCAGACGAAAAGCAGTTACACTCATAGGATTGTATGTCGCACTACTGACCGCGTAGGAGTGCTTAGGTAGTGAGGCACGATCCTATGGGCATACAGCAGAACTATTTTTATAGTTGCGGCACTGCTGTCTTCCGTATCAGGAAGAAGGGGGTTAGAAAAGGTACCCTCAAACAAAGAGCACTCCGATCGCCCAACGGGTAGCCGCCAGCATATTACCAAATACGGTCGAGAAACACGCGGTATCACCCAAAAGCTCGATGTAAATTCGACTACATCCACTGC
>LOND01005026.1:34066-44715 GCA_014220965.1 Paragonimus kellicotti
ACTGAAAGCAAGCCATGATCTGTTGATAAGTTGATTGTAGCAAGTAGTTTCTGACATAATATGTAAACGGCATCGGTAGATTCGTTCTTTATTAATGCGGTCAGTTTGTCTTCTGTTTTATTTTTATCATGTCTGGGGCGTACAGATGATAGAATACGGAAGCGGTGAAGGCATAACCACTAATTCAGGATGGAGGCTTTTATCGTCTGTGTGTATATATCTGTAAAAACGCTCCGTTGCTCCTAATTGTTTTCTCGACTTCCGTTAGAGAATGGTACACCCGAAGATCGTGGGTCCAAAAGTACCGTTGGTTACTGGTATGACTGTCTGCGCCTTGTCATGCGTAAAGATCTGACACGATCCCTTCCTGACTAGATGCATCAGAGGATGTGTCTTTGACTATCCCGTAATCTCTGTCATTTGGATTCAAACCATAAAGGATGATGTCGTGGAGTGTACTATATGCATGAGTGGGTTACATTATTGCAATGGCTCCACGCCTTATTGATGGCATGATCTCCACGTTGACATGTCCGGTCAATCGGATGGTGAACCACGTATATGTTCACGTTTGTTATTGCATTCCATTCTGATCTTCCTGTACTGAATTCCTCACAGTTTCTATCCCCTTTTCTCCAAGAGTTCCTGTTACTTTGACAGGTTGTGCCGTACTTTGCTATTCCGAATGAAACGCATATACCCCATATATATCAGGTTATTTTTCAGTCGGTTATGCATGGCGATGTTTCTACTTTGATCCAATTCTCTACAGGTTTGGATTGCTGTGTTGCCAAGACAGGAGGCCCAGCGCCGAATTTGCGAACGTGCTAATTTGGATCCGGAGACTGCGAATGAACGTCTCTTGCGACAAGCTGCTGCAGTTGCCGAGGCCACTGGTGGACTGATTGGTGGGATGTTGGACAAATAGATACGGGTCTGGGACCGTTAGGACATGCCCACGTGGCTTTGAGCACGCAGTGGGAACCGGAATGTTCGCAGTTACAAGTGTGCAAAGCGTTTTCGCGCTTTGGAAAAACGTCTGACCTCGGTCCAGTAGTTTAAAAAAACCAATTTCATAGGGCTTTCACTATATGCAGCCGGATTCATTCGCTGTTATTTTGTACTCAGGCTTATTTTCATGTTCAGTGTAATTTTGTTTATATTCGAACGAGCCACTTGAGCTCCACGCAACAACATCTTTACACTTCCTATATGTTGATAAGTTTTCTGTTTGTGCAGATAGCATTTCTGTGCGCATTTGACCAAAAGTGTTGTACCCACTTAACAAACTATTTTGCGCGCAGGTGGGTTCATGGTGTTATGATATGACAAATTGTGTTAAGGTCACGTCGAAACGAAAATTCGGAACACTCGCTAAATAGATCAATAATAAAACCACGTGTCTTGCTCCAAGAATTAGTTCATCGCATTCGTCTTGATCATTGTTGTAGCAGGTTAAGTCAATTGGTTTTTGTTAGTCACATTCGCTGGGACAATGCACGGCGGAGGTTTGCCAAGCCCCAAGCGACATTGTCTTAATATAACCACCACATCGGACCTGACCATTGTCATTTATAAACAACCGTGCACCTATAACTATTACAAATTGACTACGAAGCGAATGGTGTCTATTCAACCATTGGGATTTTTACGAAGGATACCAGTTGCCTTAACCGCACGTGACAGTTTTAGGATCTGATGAAACGAATGGGCGCTCCGACGCGTTACGCGAAGATTGTTAATTCAGACCTCTGTTCAGTGATCTGCATCGAATGAGTCCAAAAATACGCGCACAAATCGATAATAACGAGGCACTACGATCCGCAAACCGGACAAAACAAAAAGTAAAAAAAAACATCCCGAAGGAGAGAATTGAAACTAGTTGTTGAACTCTGTTTGATACTCATGCCTTTCTCCAGTTTGTTGCACGCAGAGTATACAGATTCCAGTCTTCATCTCGGTTACAAACATCTACGTACTTACTTAAATCCTCCTTTATATTGCTTGAAACTTTCTTCCAGATCTCATTGTCCTAGTTGGTTCACTGCTGGTTGATTCGTGGCTATTTTGCGAAGTTGGCATAAAATCGATATTTTCCATTGGACTCCCTCACAATAGTCGTACAGGTCTTGATCTGTAGTAAACAATTCTCGGAATCTACGTGTTACTTCACGCGACAGCCGGTTTTTCACAAGTTTGAAGCGATCCGGGTGCGTTGGCTTTACTTGTCCAAGCTGAGGTTTGCGTTTTCTCATTAATGGAACCACACCATACTTCGTTACGAGTTATCATGCTTCAAATCAATCATGGCCTCAGCACGGTCAAGAAAATCCGCTCCCAGTATAGTCTGACGTGCATCTGAAGAAATAACGAAAAGCTGTTTGATTGCGTGATCACCGATTCGGACATCATGTTCCGCCATGCCATCAACCTTGAGACTGTATCCACTCACTGTTCGAATGACTATCGCACCCAACCGAGCAATCTTCCCTGGTCTTGTCCCAATCAACGAAATTACTGTTCTAGTATCAGTCAAACAGCATTCCGAGCTACCAGTGATTTCTACCGTAGCCTGAATTGCCATCTCACCGATCGCATCTATTACCGGGTTCCCATTCGGAAACAAAAAAAACGGAGATGTTTATTTGATTACGGCATTTTACTGCCCAGTGGGCAAAACCTCAGCCAGTGTCCAAATCTTCCGCATTTGTAGCACACGTTATAATTTTCCTCCACCTTCAGAGCCGCCAATTTTTGTGTCACCATTTCTATTTCGCTTCGAAGGTCGTCCAGTTCCCTTAATTCGCTCGCCTTCAACTCGTTCACATTCGGTGGGTTTTCCAGCTGACAGTTGTCGAGCCATGTGAGCTAATTTTTCTAGTCATCTTGAACTGTTCCCAGACTGCTGGTGGCGTTCCCTCCGAGAGCTGACTAATCAGCGTGCATCGTTCCAAATCCTGGCGGAACTCCTGACAACGCTGCCCGCACTGACTCGGCGCCTCCTGGTCCAAGCCGGGCGATTTTGAACCGCCGCATTGCCTCCTGGCAGTCGGCAGGGCTGCCGAACCCGGCGATCAGCGCCTCCTTCGCGGCGGCCTACTCCAGATTTGCAGAACTCCTTTGCGTCGCCTTTATTAACATTACCCTTGAGGAGCATCCGCAGAACCGCCAGCTTCGCCTGGTCGGTCGAAACTCCTCTCACCTCAACCACGTGATCATCATCCTCAGTCCTGGTCAAAGCACCACTTGTTGCGGGCCAAAACCGCGGATGACGCAAAGATGTGCTTCAACGCTACAACAAATAACATTTGTTACATAACAATGACCCAAAGACGTCACGGTTGCCAATGCCAAGGTCGTGTGGAAAAAACCATCTCGTGCCAGAGTGCACTCCAGTGTTTCTTCCCATATTTTGCCCCGGTTACTTCAATACTCAAATACATGCTTCTGCTTGACCACTGAGTAGTAATGTGAGTAGTATCGTGCGATCGCTCGTTCTAACTACATTGCTACGTTGTGAGAGAAAGCGTAGAGCGAGCCCGTCAGAAATTTGCATTATCGTCTAACGACCAAACATCCTCCAGTTTATATAGTCCTCAGTAGAGATCTTTTCCAAAAATATGAGCACCTATCGACCCACTTCATAAGGAGAATCAGGGGCTTGCTGAATTAAAAAAAAGCGGAAGAAAGGGGATCACATTCTGCGGGGGCACTTGTGATTTGCAGCACTGGAACGTTGGTTCTTATGAATTATAAACAGCGTGTTTGTGATCCACATGTTCTGATGCAGCATAAGGTTGAGTTTATACTTCCAGTCACACGTAACCCATTCGTTTTCAGCTTTGAGCCGTACCGTTGGGTACCATGGCTCCAATGTCCGCTGATCTTGGCAGCAGTCTACGAAGTGCAAATTAAGAAACAGGTACGTGCCCATGCGTCGAGACATACCGCAGTTACTGCGGTTCGAATTGCTGTTGCTCTTGACAGTATTCTATGGCATGATGGAATAACAAGTGGACCCAAGTGTACGAATTGAACAGAACGAAACCATGGAAATTCGTGAACAGAAGTCAAAGACCTTACCGACGCAAGTCTGCGATTGAACGAGTTGCTGCCATGTTTTAAAGCGTATCCAGTTGGCGACATGGATGTTTACATATTGACCAATCTGACAGTCGGCACTAATCAGCCTTGCTTAGCATAGCAGCCGAGATCACCTTACTATCTGGTCGCCTGACAATTTGCTCTAGCAGTCAGTGGCCGCATCGAGTAATGCAGCGGCCGCTCCGTCAACCTACGGAAGCTATCGCCTCTACCAAATGGGTCGTCGATTTTGAATGAGGTGTCTGGAGCCAACCAGCTTCAGCTATATAAACGATCAGGAAGTATCCGAATTCATCGTTGTTCTGACGGTTCACAACAGGCCATTGTCAATTTCTCCCGTGTTGCCAATTATTTATTTCTTACAACCAATACAACTAATGTGATGCTACATGTGTTCCACATAACTTTTCGTTACAGGAGATTGAGTTGAGCCTCATTCATTGTTTAAATAATTGGTCGGGTGAATGAATTCGAATATTGACACATCTCATGATGTACTCCGGATAATGTTTCTCACATTTTGAGCATGTGAATGTGTAAATAACTTTATACGGAGCATCCGTTCACAAAGTGGATCTCCCAGGTTGAGGGATTGAACGGGCAAAGTGGAGGGAGATGATCCGTCGAAATTGACATAACAACAATTAACTTCACGGTAACATCATGATGTATTGTTTTGCATACAATCCATACGTTTCACTATGTTCGATATGTGGAAAACTAAGTTTGCTTAACTCTACCCGATTGAGTCATGTGGCAAACAAATCTGCTTTTGATGTTTCCTCGTCAAGCTAAATAGAACATATTCACACTAGTTAATCACATGTGGAAGACAATAGATTAATGGATCAAAAGGTTTGTCACCAGCGTCAGAACAATCAGGCTTGCGGAGACAAGTCATTTACAAATCGTTAAATTGAGTGTGCACAACGGGATTAAATGATGAGACAATGATCACAATCGCGTAACCTGCACAACCCTAGTGTGTACAAAGGGCTGTAGAGGCACCAATGTTTTAGGTGTATAATGGAGGAGGATGTAGACGAATAGCGATGATCTCTACGATTAATAGCAAACAACTACCAACATGTTTCGATCGTTCAATGGAATGAGCCCACAGGATTGGTCAAATCATTGGACTCTATTAGACGTGCAGCGAACGAGTACGGACAGACTTCCCAGGTCCCCTAAGTGGCTGTGTCTGTAGACGCTCCCGAATACGTTTAAGTAATCGCTGTCGCGTAACCTGTACATTCCGCCAAACTTTATTCAGCAGTATCGTTTTCAAGTTCCTGTCCCCTCCATGCGCTGTCTCATCCCCAAACCCGTAGATTAAAATTAAATCGGTTATAGTGCATGAACTTTTACCCGGGAGTACATTGCACTATACACTTAGCTTTTCCAGTTGTTCGGATCAAGTTGATCGTTATACAACAAGCTCAAGGCACATCGACAACGAGTTCGTTTGAAGCACGATAAATCTCATTTATTCGGAGTAGCTGTCTATTTGAAGATGAGAGTGAAGCCGGGAAACAAATCGAGAATGTAACCTGGATATGCCTCCTTTCTTTGGGCCGTTCTGTCGGCTCACCGAAACTAAGCTTTGAAGATCTTATAGTTCGTTTATGGAAAACAAGAAGCACAATGACTAGAAGCCGTTTCGTTTACTGCATACAAAAATAACCACATATGGAAAAATCGAATTCAATTAGGAATTATGACACACCCAAAAACGCCAGAGTCTACATGCATCAACAACACTATTCGATATCAAAATGAAATTTAACATCTCGATTATAGCATTATCGCACCGATGTATCTGAGAATATCAGGACAGTAAACTACAGAGTTGAAATAAAACCCTTCGGATAGACGGTTAGTCACCAACACCTTTGGCGACGAGACTGTCCAATCCCACCGTTCCTATTAAACTTGGTCATAGATGATATTCTCAGGGACATCCTAGTTGCAGATTAACAAAATTATGTAACTTCAATCCAAGATAACCATCTCAAAGTATACTGAAAGTTCCACCGTGAGCTGTAAAACTTGATAGACCGCTTAATAAATCCGCAAAGAATCTGCAACGTCGGTTCGTCATTGCCACTTGTACAGTGCCAATCCTGGATGAGAAAAGATCTCTAGTTCAACTCACGGTCGATGATGACGTTGTGTTTTATAAATTAGCCAGATTAGACAGCTTTTACCATCCCTGACGGTTTGTAAAATTAAACGAGTTTTCTTCGGAATTTTGAAATATTGAGGGTGAGGGCGGTTGCAATATCTGTGCACACTTGACCTTGTTAAGGCATGCACGAAAGTTGCAAACTTCAGTCGCCTATGACACAAAAGTGGAATCATGCAATGCCACAACACGCACGTCTTGTATATGGTTGTGGAACAACGATATTACACGCGCACGTCCATCACTAACTGTCATCAGTGAATTCCGTTAGAAGAGCTACGAGCAATTTGATGGCAAAATATTCAGACAAAACGGCTGTCTTTTTTCTGTGCATTCTCGTGAACAGGCTCTCGGATGCCCCAGTGATTCCTCACTTAACCAACATTTTAGTGAATTCCGTACTCGTTCCCCTAGAGCTGACGGAACGAATGGACGTATAACAATCGGGAGCTCATTGTTTTTCGATCTTACAGTTTAAAGATGGCGGTTCCATTTTCGTTTGATCACTATGACTCACTTTTCACTATCGGTGAATGCGCGACGGTTCTGGCTGAGAATATCCAAATCAATCTCTTGAATAGATTTGAGAAATTAATATTTAAAAGATGTGACTTCAACATAACGCAGTAGCAAACAAATCAGGAGATTGACGAATATCTGATTTCTTGACCAGAAAGCGTTATCAACCAAGATGTCAGTAGAGTTACGTCTGAATGGCAGCACTGATTTATGTGGTTACAGCCTGTAAATGACCAATGTAGAAATGCATCTAAAACTAACTGAAACTGAACATTCGCTTGGTAGTGGATCTGTCATTTTGGAATAAACCCTTTCTGATTATTTCAACAAAATCTAATTTGATACATTTACACTTTGGAGATTTAACGGAACGTTGTTTGTCAACTGTTTCCCATCATATTGTTCACTGCACATTGCGTCTTGATGTCTGTTTCTGTTTATCGGGTAATGCTCTGTATAATTGGGTCGTTGTTCCTGTGTCAAGTACCCGAAATTCACCGTGCTCTGTTGGTCTTGGACTTCCCGGTTGAGTGGGTCTATTATGTCATATCCGCCATCCCTGATAAACCCCCGAACTACTGTCACACTCGTCGAACAGACAACAGCACTGTGCAGATAATGGTCTGCTTCTGTCAAGTAGTGAATTTCAGCATTACACATGTCAGTGCGCCACCTGACGACCTCCATCGCTAAGTCAACCATAGACACAACTATCGATGGTGTGAATGCTTCCAAGACTGTAATCAAGTAAGGAGAATATATATAAATTTCAATCATACATTGGTATTTATCAAGTTCGCTACGCTCTTTGATGTGAGGTCACCTTGTAGTCAGACACAAACTGGCGTAGCCAAATTAGCAAACGCAAGCGCTTTGCGCATACGAGAGCGCGCCTGCCTCCAGTCTGAGACCACACTCATTGGAAGACCCTGAAGCATTGTGGGTATACGGCCGCCACGCAATTCAACAGGGTAGTACTGAGACCAGGTCCAAATGTGAAATTTCCGAGCTTCCGGCGTGGCTTCGTAGCTCAGCTGGTAGAGCATTTGCCACGTTTGGGCATGTTTTCTGTCGCTGGTTCGAATCCAGCCGAAGTCCAGATTTTTCGCAATTGGGTCTCTTCTAAACTATCGAATCTGTTAAACGTCGGATAATCTTCTAATATCGCAAACTTATCCACGATGGTATGCCAGCATTCAACGCATATTTCTATGCGACGTCCATGGTTAAACATTTCACCTCCCACAGCATTTCAGTGAACCCGTAACATTGCGGTCTTGTCGTGTAGCCTTCTTGACTGGGCAATCTATCCTCAAACGTCGTTGTTCTGTCGTACAGCTGTCGCAGCCTACCGCAGTCTGCCGTTCCCCATACAGTCGGATCTGTTGTAACAATAAATTGGAACCGGTTGATCGCATAGAAGCTCTACATTTCTGACACAACGTAACCATTTAGAGGTTATGTGGATACCTTTACACACTAGCACCTTCTATAAACTATACATTTTCAGTAATCGCTTGAGTTGTCTGATTAACGTAGTCGTGGCTAAAAAGTTCGTCCAAATGACCCACAGATAGCGAGTGTGTGACCAGACTTACCAATGAAGCGAGCTAAGTTGTGCTGACGGTCGTGAAACTCAGTCTCAAAGGTTTGATAGATTTGATGAGCAGACAGGGTTCAGCACGTAGTGAACATTACAAAATCCGACGTGACACACCACGAGTGCACACAACGGAACATCCAGGCTTACTGTGTTTACGTATGCAGTCAGGAGATAATCGATTTATCCGAATAGCATACGCAGCGTATGTTCGTTTACATTGAAGTTTGTAGTCACGATGGTTCTTTCGAAAACCTTCGGATGCGCGAAGCTCTTTCATGCATGTTAAGTAGTGAGATATCATTAAAAGTAGAGTAAGCACCGGTAAAATGTCAACAAATAACATAATACTGGCTCTATGGTTTTACCTACCGACTCCTACAAACAGAGAAAGGAAAATATGGGAGAAAAGAACAGAAGGCATGCATATCTCGTCGAACACAACCGTGAGAAACCGACGTTCACGAAACCGCCGGATCGAATTGATCTCAGCAAGAATCGGCTTCTCTTTCAGATGTGCTGATGCACTGGCTCCGTCGTGCCCACTCGACGCGAACTTCATCATCGGCTCTGTCACATTTTCCAGGTCGTACTTTGGAGAGCATTCGGACGCGTCTGTATGCGCTGAATTGGCAGAGGAATACTGTCCCCGTTGCCGATCCAACCACCGTCTCGCAGACTAACACGACATCGGATATTGGGTCCCAAGCTGCTGATCACTCCGAGTGGTTTACCTGTTTGATCCAAACAGCGATTACCCAACTGGAGTGCAATAGCGAGGCTTTCCTACGCAGCGATGAATTACTAGCTATTGCCCGCGGTCTTCAGGCAGGCATTTTCACAATGGTACAAGCTAAATCGCTGCTGAACATGCACGCCTCACTAGCTTTTCCGTACACCTGGCGACTGGTCACTCGACGACGTGGTCGTGTTAACGTGGGAACCCACGCGACCAGGAGAGCTAACTATGCAGCGATTCAAACGCTGTACCACCAGCGTAAGAAAGATGCTGCGTTTGCAGTTTTCCTGGAAACTGGAGAACTGCCTACAAGATGAACCGCGGCCTCCCGGATAATTCCAACGAATACTGGTCCGAGGTATTATCGGCTCATCCGCACGTTGATGAACGATCATCTCGCACGATTCTGCCTCCGGACTGGTCTCTGGTCGATCCGATCACTGGAGAAGAATTATCGCGCACCTTGAAGAACATGGAAAACACCGCTCCAGGTTTGGACAAACCATTGCCCTGAACCTTCACTACTATTGCCCAAACATTTCAAGCGCCTGTTAACCCAAGGTTGTCCAATCCACTTATGCCGCTCTCGCATCACGCTTGTACCCAAAGTGAACAATCCTTCATCTCCCACCGAGCTCAGACCTATCGCCGTATCTTCAACGTTGATACGTTGTTTTCACAAGATATTGGCCGATCGTTGGAATACGCGCCTGCAACTGCCCGCTCTTCAGTTTGCATTCCTACACCGTGACGGTTGCCTCGAGGCGACCTCACTGCTTCATGCGCTGCTTCGGAACTCATGTACCACATCGTCAAGTCTGTGTGCGGCCTTTATCGACGTGTCCAAAGCGTTCGATTCTATCTCACAGGATTCGATTATCAGATCGGCCCGAGCTTTCGGTGCTCCTCCACCTCTAACGCATTACATTGCCGACTCCTATCGGAAATGCTTCCGCCACGCTCAATGGCTCCGTTCTCCGGTCCCAGCGTGGTGTTCGCCAGGGTGACCCACTGTCCCCGCTTCTATTCATCATGGCAATGGATGAGGTGCTGGCTCTATCTCGACCGGAGCTTGGCTACCAGTTCCACGATACACTGGTCAGCGGTTTCGCCTACGCCGACGATCTGATCCTTCTAGCTGAGAATCCTACGCGTCTCTCCGAGAAGCTTGCAGCCGCCGCTAGTGCCCTGGAACTATCCGGGCTGAAGATCAACACACACAAGACTAAGCTCATGGTCATCCGCGGTGACCATAAACACAACGCAACCGCTATCTCTAACGAGTCTATTCACTTCGGCCCGGACATTATCCACTCACTAAGCGCCTCTGACACGGTGACCTATCTCGGTATCCCGTTCACCTGGAAAGGTGAAAGCATTCATCCAATCAACTTCTGCGGTTTCGTACGATGCTGGGAGAAACCACCAAAATGCCCTTGAAGCCACACCAACGTCTAGAACTTATGAGACAACATCTGATCCCGAAGATGAATCACTCGTTA
>LOND01005027.1:24909-35407 GCA_014220965.1 Paragonimus kellicotti
ACCTCTTTTGTACTCATCCCCTCGTAGTATCGCCCACCAAAGAAGGTTAGTGAGAAACAAAGCGTTCACCCTTCTTCCTGTGATTTCTCTTTCTCTATCCTAGTAACCTTTTCGTCTCATCTGCGCCAGGTCAGATTCCACCGAAAACTGTGGAGCTCGCCTTACCAGCTGTTCTTCTTCTCTCGGTGGAAGTGGTAGATGACGTATGCTTGGAGGCCTACCTAATAAAACTGGAAGTGTAGTGAGGTAGGGGAATTCACTCCATTGGATGCTTCGCGGCCCTTGTCATGGGCGTAGTATCCCTTTTCGCGATATTCCAGAGTCTCTGGGTCAACTGTACTTGATCATGATGTAGGTCGGTGGATCTTCTGTTTTGTCTGACTTGCGCTGCTGCAGGTACGGAGACCAAATCACGGCTGCCTCCGCCAAATCCTGTGTAACCTCCAACTGTTTCCAAGTTGCTGAAGACCACTCTGACACAGGAAATAATGACGTTGGGGACAGATGAGATTCGGCATGCTCGCCACGCTAACATTCCTTGGATATCCGAATTCATGCCCATCGTTCGCGGACGCCCATACAGGGATTTCACGAAAATACCGCCCCCTTGATATCTTACAAAGGCGAAGCTGTGGTTCCTCTAACTGATCTAAGTAAGTCCTACCAAACCCTGACTGAAACTTCCGGCAACTATGATCGTAGAGATCGGTGGCCATAGTGTCAAAACTGCTGTAGGACACGACGCCAGTTCTGATGTTAGCCTTTACACGCCACATACTCGGGAGTAAATTCTTTGAAGCGAACTTCCAAAAGTAACTGTGTGAATGCACAAAATACGCGTTAAGCTTTCACCGCTGTACAGTCTATACAACGTATACTTGCCCCGGTTGACAGCAGGCACGGAGAAGTGGTCATATTTGGTCATTCGATGTACGGGATACCGGCTATGAGCTGCCGCTAATGTTGGGATCGTGAAGCTGCGGTCGGAAGCAGAGTTTTCGCCTGTCCACACCAGCACTACACGGTCTCTTGCTGGACACTTCGAGTGTGAACCTGTCAGAACATATCCCGTGCTGCTTTAGGACCGACACCATTACAACCCGCGAAATTGCGGTCCTTTGACGACCTCTAGCCGGAACATCATAGACCGGCTTTCTCCTAAGCCTCGCTTTCACTTTTGTGTGAGCCGAGAGCTACACAAGTATTCCTATACTGGGGGACCTTGATATTCTGCGAATAATTTTTGAATTCCATACAGCAGCCGTGTTTCATGGGAAGAGGGTTTTAACGCTCTTATGGACCTGTGCCCCGCCGTATATATCTGAAGTGCAACCAGGAATAGTCGGCGAAGCTACTGCTTTCGTCTGGACTTCGTGCCGTCTAATGACCTAACGACGGTTGAATGTCAACCAAATCCCTCTCTCTGGAGCAAGCTACCACGTCAGTGCTACCAGTGACTTCGTACTTATCATTGCTTAGTCTGGCAACTCACCCAAACTCATGAAACGTGTTCTCTCAAGCAAGCTTTCTTACCAGTCAAATGTCACTGTGCGAAACAGCATGAGAAAAACGCAGTGTCAGTTGACGCTTATTGGAAGTTCCTCAAGGAAGATTAATGCCAGGGACAGTTAAGAACTTGTCGAAGCAATATACTCGTAGAAAAGCGCTTCTTAAACATCGAACTTGAGACTATTTTCTGTGAGACGGTACTGATCAGCCTCGTCCGCATCACGATGCGATTCTCAGTAAACTCACATCCGGAGTGACCCGGAGATTAGTCGGCAATAAAAATCTAGCGTCCCTGAAAATGGTCTAACAGAACTCGATCCGGAAAAAGCCGAATTAACCGTAACCCGATTACAGGCGTAACCTACTTCAGCTGCCATGAACGCCAAAACCCGACCTCTGATATCCAACAAAGACGTCTGGTTATATTTAGCCCATTTGTGTCGGAGGCTCGCAAAACTACAATTTCATAAACCACTGATCATGCACAACATTTTTTCCAGTCTCCTCATAGCGTGTGTTTGCTTCTGGCGAGCTCCACCACATTCCCCCTTACAACATGCGTTAATGAAGAGTAAGGTCCCCATTGGATGGATGCCCTGTAATGTGAAGCTCCTTCATAAACACAAAACCAGGGCGATACTTTGAGTTGTCGCTGTAGTGCCTTACTTCAGGCTGTAGAAAATATCGCGGAAGCTATACTGGACGATTTTGTTCACCACCGCTTGCAACTGAATGGGCTGTTGCTTTAGAACAACACTCAGGTTAGTCTTGCATCTGAAACTCGCTGCTAACTCGTGATTTCTAAAAATGGCAGCAGATTTTGGTTGTGACCTAATGCACCTTGCGGAACGTAATTCATACGCAGGAAATTCGTTTTGATGGGCTTCTAACCGAGTCAGTGGAACAGCACAAACAAACATTCCTGCGTTGAGTTCGCTTCCGTCGCACACGAGGATTACAACGTGCAGTTTCGGCATCAAAAATGTACAAGTGAACGCGACTATCAAAAATATCCTTTATTCTAGTCGCTACACACTGGAGTTCCTCAAGGATCCCTTCTCGCTGTTGTTTCTATCATACATGAATGACTTTCGCGACGTTAATTCTAGCAGCACTCTCATCTATGATGAGGAGTAAAAAATCTGGAATGCTTGTGATCCCAGTGCATTGCAGATTGACCTTGACCGTATTAAGTGCTGGTCAGATGACTGGAGTCTCCCTCTAAACGACAGCAAGTGTGCGCATATGTCGCTCGGAGGAGACTCCGGGAACCTATTCGTGATACATGGTGCACAAAGTGTAATAGATATCGCGAAAGTAGACCTCAAAAAAGACCTAGGGATTTGGCTGTCGACCGGTTTATCTTTTTCTTATCACCATCAGATGGCCGCAAAAAAGGGATTTAGGACTCTTGGGATGATAAAAAGAGCCTTTCCCCGCATAGACAGGCATGCCTTTCAGTCGCTCTACGGGGTCTACATACGACCACTGCTTGAGTATGCTAATCAAGTCGTATACACCGGCTTGAAGAAGGACATACTCGCCGTCGAGAATGTCTAGCGGCATGACCCTTACAAGCCTCGTCTTGAAATGCTTGGTCCTTTATTCACCTTGAGTTTCGAAGACTCCGTGGTGACCTAATCCTTGCACACCTTTTCTTTAGCGCAGGAATCGTGCAGCAGTTCTTTACCCCAACAGCTGATAGTGCAGAATTTAACGAAACAAAGCTGGCCAGTGATAGATAAAGAGTCAGTTTTGCAAACAGCTGTATCGGTCATTCGCATGAGGCTTTTATAATTACACATATTAAATGCGAGTTAAACATGAAAAGTAGACTGTGATCCGTACCACTGCCTGTGATTATTTCCTGATGACCAATTTGACAGGATATAATTTTAATATATTACTCGCATTGTAAAAGCCTGATGAGAATTTCCGAGAACAGCCGTTTGCAAAAAATTGACTTCTTATGAATTTTACGGGATGCTGGAGTGGTTATGAATAACGCAACGAGTAAACAAGGAGTATATTGTCAACCCGCGAGGTCAACGTGAGAGCGAACGAATAACAAGACGAAACGGTAACAGAGCGAACGACAAGCGAGCACGCAGCGGGATCGAACGACGTTTCATTGGAGGTTGTTAGCCGCTTTTTAGGGCACCGTTTCAAAGTGCTGTCAGATTCTCACTTACTCAAGAATTCCTTAGATTAATATTTACACCGTTCTGTTAAATTGGTTTTTACCCTATTTTCAGCTGTCTCTGTAACCCCCAAGAGCGGTGCTACACCCAGTTTTCAATGACTGCCTTTCAGGTCAACAGAAAACCGCTGACATCGAAACGGACAAACTGACTGGATCCGGGTGAATTGGGTCCCCAACCTCGAACCCGTGAACAAATCGCTGAAACCGCCGGAAATCAAGGCTGCAACTGTGTTTTCCCACTCGTTAATCCTGTACGTATGATTCTTTGCACGCCTGTTACAGGAGGCCTGATATGAACTCGTTGCCATTCTGTCCATTCCTGCGGCGAATGTTTCTTCTTTTCCCAACGACTGAACTGTTCTTCCATTCTTCAAGGTCGTTTAACCCGGACTTTTTCGAGTGCTGTTTAATGTACGCACTGTTACTTGACGCGCTTTGCGTGCCACCGAGTGGACTGAAGCTCACCCTGCGCTCCCTTTGATACTTCTCTGTATTTCTCTCTTGGTCCAAGACTAGGCTGGAGCTAACTGCTTATCGCATTCCAAACATTGCTGGAAATATACGGTTTGTTTCCAAACCCTACTGCGTTCTTTAGTTCGATGCCTGTTGGGACTACGTTTCGATTGCTCTTCAGGAAAGGCGTTTTAAATTGTTAGTGGACGAGGGTCTAGCGCATACCCACTTGTCCACCACACCTTGAATCTTTTGTGCTTCGATTAGACGCTAAGGATTCACCACCGTGATCAAAAAATAATTGCCTTATCCATAGCCTATCGAGTTCACCCTATCGGTAAAATTCATTAGACGACATATTTCTTGACAATAGAAAATGAAACATCTTCAGTTGTATTTAGTGTTATTTCGATCCATGAGTCAACTAAACAAGAGTTTAGTTCATCAGTGTAGTCGTATGCTCCAACAATAAAAGTCACTGATATCGCCAACCACCTAGATAAACATTTGGAAAAACATAAATTTCAAGGTTAGATATAGGTAAGCAGCAAAAAATCCGGTGACAGACCTATGAATTATTACGACAATGCTTTAAGTAAACTTCAGATTCTTCAAATATGTATGATTTACTCGATGTGAAAGTTGGCCTATTAATAGCGTCGCATTCATCCATGTGAATTCAGCACAAACCACTAACATCAGGTTTAGTGCGCTGGCGTAGGTACCACGGCTTCACTCTTCGCCGTATAAAATAGCTGCGTTATCTTCGATGTGGTAAGACACAATCTCCAAGATAATAAGGTTTCAGTCGATGCTGTTGGGAGTGCCATCTAACCATTCCAATTGGTTATTTAACTTCTCAAGACCGACGGCAATTCCCGTGGGCAACCGTCGTCGGCGGTTGGTTTGTGATTACACCAAGGGTTCTCTTACTTGCTCCCTTTCCTGGCGCCTCAAGTAACGTTTGTTGCCGTCTGTTTGTCCATGCAGCAAGTAAACCATCAAAAACATTATTTGTGGACCCAACTGTCATCTCATTACGACTTTTGAACTGCGCCAGCAGGAGGCCGGGATATTCGTGGCCTAAAAATCGCCAAGCGGAGGAACTTGTGTACTGGTATTTCCGAGTTCGTTCAGTTGATACATTTTACTACCTCCCAGTACCAACTTAATCTTATCCTATACACCGGATCTTTTCTCATGTATACAGTGGATTTCATGTCCTGGTTTTCTCATTTTCAATCCATTTACGTTTGTATACACTTCAAACCACATGATCGGAGATAATAGTCACCAATTCGGAACGCCTCGAGGTAGATGCAAGAACGAACGCTGTGAATGCTTGGCCNGGCTTTTGTTGGAGGCAATAAAAACTAGTCACACCGGAAAATACATTGCCAACACCTGTCTTACTGTCGTAACTTGAAAATTTGTTCTGACAGTCGTACATCTAGTGTCTTTTATATTTTACAGCAGTTATCGGTACTGTTTCTGGGATGGCGAATTGTTCGTCCTCTTTGTTTATGACACCTGTTTGAAGAATTCTGAATTGGCTTGGTGGAAGAATGTACAGAACATACATGGATTAACAACCACGGAGGAAATCCTTCACTGTGATACCTTGGAAGCATAAATGCCCGCTCTGAGCGTGCGAGCTATGAGGTTGGTATTAGTACGGATCGTCACTACCTCGATCACCGTACCTATGAGTGCAATGTCAACGGAAGCTTTCGCGCTGGTGAGAAAGCCAGGCATAACGAGTTTGACAGTGTGAAACATGGCAACACAAAACACGTTTGATTGTTCTTGATTCAGTTCCGATAGTTATGTGATTCAGAGGAGCAAGTGAGCTGAATACCTGCTGGAATCTTCAGCCACTTCTAACATGGCACGACGAGTTGTTTTTTTATTACTATGTTTATACAACGCATGCCTTTGAGGAACGGAGTTATGAAACATTACCATACTGATGAAGAGTTCTCAATACCGCCTTTGAACAGACACTGCGCTTAGCTTGTCCTACACTTCAAATATGATCACCAATATGTGGCTAAGCGTCACTAAAAATGAAATGAAGATAAGCTGAAGTTCGCCTCCATTTCTGCCACAGGTCTAGATTCCTAACCTATTCTTATGACCTTGTCTGCCATTGGCCGAGATTTTCGGGACATTCTGAGAAGTTAGTGTCTATGTTACTTAGCAGGATGTCTACCATTATTATTTGTTGCCCATTTTGAACAACACGTCACAAACTTCATTCAAAGAAGGTGGTGACGTTAGACATGGGCAAGTTTTACATGAATGAAAAACCGGTGAACGCCGTCTGCCGAATGCAGGGCTCTACGTGTTTATTAACAACAAACAGCTGCGGAAGTTTATATCCTCAAAGTCCTCAAATTAAAACTTTTCATTCGGTGTGTCATGGAAATAAGGAGTAGAACAGTGATCTGGCGCAATCAATGGCTGCTGAAGCTACTGGAGCGGTAGTATCATCCCAGCCCATTCACCGGGACAGAAAGGTGTTCTTCGTTGGCAAAGCACTCATCGACAGAGAGGGGAATAACAATCAATGCCTCCTACCCCGGGTAAGTGTGCCTATTTTTCACGGAACCCGGCATACTAAATAGTCAATAATATGCGGTGGAACAAGTGGACAGTTTCGGTAAAAAATAACAATAGTGAGGAATAAGTGAGATTGAATCCATTTGACGGACTGGATGCCAACGTCATGAGATTCAGTTCAGCGCTTTCAAACATTTCCGGTTTAGACGGCCTGGTTTCGACGATCATTTGATGAACTGGCGTCAACCACCACAGTTTTATCTCCATGAATCGCAGTCACGTCAGGCTGTAGAAAAGGAAGTGACGTTGATTTTCGTATCTCTTCAGCAACTGTATGGTCGGGATTGCACAGTCGTATCCCCCGGGTGCTTCACAGTGATTGAAGAGTATGTAAGTAACTTCTTGGTTCATCGCAGCTGTGAATACGGAGGTCTGAGTGACCACCTTGGGTACACCAACGTTTCCAAACGTTGGTCTGTAGAAGACCGAATCGCACAAAGATTCTGGGAAGGCTGCAATCCGAATGGATCAACTAACAATTGGATAGTGAATGGCGGACCATGTTTTAAAAATCGCGACTGTCTAGCTCATGATACTGTCTAGCCACACTGCGTAAAATTCTTCTTTTCATGACCACCATACTCTGAGCACTTATCACACGTTAACATTCCCTATGCTCGAGCCAGAAGAAAAGCCTCAGGCAAAGTTAAGCAGCATTTGACTTTGGAAACATAGCCATCCCTCCACTTCTGTCCTGCGCGAAATGAGGACGGTGCTAGATGATCTGTTAACGTTGAGCCTACCTGGATGACTTTGGGTGAGGAAGTGGTCGAGGGCTGTGCGCTTGTAAGACGGAGCCGCTGCTGAACAAACCGAAGGATTGTGAAGTTAACGAAATTCAGTGCATTGCGGTGAACCAGGATAGGACAGACCGAGCGACTCACTTTTTGAACTGGGTGTTGTATCGGCGGGTGGACGGGCTGACACATATTTGTATTTCGCACTCCCGCATCAGCCACTCGCTGTGGATCCATATTTTTTGAATGGCAACAGCTAGGAAATCCCTTGGGTGCGTTCTCTTCTTCAACCGTCCGTTTGCATTCTTCAGCCTATAATTCGTACGATTGCCGAAGTGGACAACATCGTTTTGCGCACGAATGACCTATTTGGATTGATGTACAGCCAATGACAACAAATAATTCAGAAACTTTTTATCGGTTTGGCGGATGATATGTAAGTCACGTTTGAACCTACGGTATACGGTGTACAGGTGCAACTTACTGTTCCTCATTGGAAGTATATACCCACGAACCTACCTAGCCATGCGGGTGGAAAGAAAATATGCTCCGATAAGATATAGCTTTAGAGCTAAGTATTTTACTTAAGTCTGCATAAACGAACATTTGGTTGCCTTCAAGTTCAGTCCAGCCTCAGCTAGTCTTGAAAGGACATTAATTGGATTGTGCAAGTGCGCGGCAACGGTAAGTTCGTGTACGATCACGTAATTTAAGTAAACCAGACTGCTTCAGAATTAGTTCACTCAGCACCTGTTGCGTTATACTTTGAAAGGCGGCCATGGCATTCGTCAATCTGAATGGCATGGTTCCAGACTCGTACAGACCAGGGGTATCATAAACGCGGATATTGCGCAGTCACCGGGTTACGCTTCCACTTGCCAGTAACCAGAGGTCAAACCAAGAGTGCTGAGCCGCTCGGTTCACGAAAAGACGCCGATAGTGTCATCGACACCTGGTAGTGGTAACAAATCTTTTCATTTACCGTGGTTAGCCGGCGACAGTCGACACGCAATCTTGAGGAGCCATTCTTTGTCTTGGCCAATACTACCGGAGGCGTCCATGCGTAGGTGGATGGTCGTACAACGCCGCTCTCTAACATCCATCAGGACAGTGGACGTTGAATAAATGCATTTATAACTTTTGGTTTCCCCACCCTGTGAAGCAAGCAATTGTTATCCTGAAGATACGGATGTAGAGAAGGGGGTTGTTTTCGGTAATGGTATAAAGTGCAAAGATGCAATGGTCTTTAGCTGATCTGTAAATGATGAGAAGTTTCCCAGAACCATTACCTACGTGTGAACGAACGCCGGACTTACGGACTATCTGCCTACGAAGATCAGGGTTTCACAAATTTACAGGCCCAATTTGTATGAAGGCTGTAAACGGCCAATCAGAAAACAGAACCGATTATATGCATTTGCTTGCCTGATGATCCCCTATGCCTACTGACGTTAGCTGACTTTCTCATACGCATATCATCCCATGCATATTAATACGTACTTACCGAGGTGCCTGGTGAGCACCAATCGAAGCAGCAGGCATATGCTACCTACCATCCGTGTACACAGTATGTCTTATTTAACTTCTCCACCTGAATGTTTTGCCTCGCCTATTGCGCAGTCTTACATTTCCCTCTCCACCTCTCGAAGTTCCGCAAAAATTACATCATTCTTAGGCAAACGAGGAGTGCTATGCAATCAAAATACCTCTTTTAACTCAGCAAGATCAAACAGAATACAAAAATAACGTATCTGTCTTACCTGATATCCCGTGTGCTACAAAACTGGCTTTTGTTGGAGGCAATAAAAACTAGTCACACCGGAAAATACATTGCCAACACCTGTCTTACTGTCGTAACTTGAAAATTTGTTCTGACAGTCGTACATCTGGTGTCTTTTATATTTTACACTTTCAACATCCTTGTGTTAACATTCTCACACGCAACCAACCACAACAACAGCCATGCCGGACTTTGTAAACGATATGCCGTAAGGTCGTTTTTAACTTAGGGTCAGTTAAAACAAACGCATATGAGATTTGACGCGAATTTCGGTTATTTTTGTTTCTGCGCCAGGTACCAAGCTCATTCAGCGGTTTTTATCGGAAAAATGATTTTCCCAACCACGACAAACAAAGAAATCAAGGTCTACGACTAGCATACAGAATAAAGTTTGTAGTATCGCACGCAAAACGGGCACAGATATTTTGACATCAAGGATAAACTCCGAATTCGTAGTAAGACAGAAGGAAGGATAATCCACGGACGCAATCGAGACCACACGATTCGACAGAGATTAAAAAGAGAAATCATAGGAACGTGAAATAAATGTGAAGCTATCCTAGGTATATTATACACAAAAGGAATTGGAAACAAACCACAAGTCATTAGCCCTCTCATCAGTACCATGTGCCTTTGGCCAAATCGAGGTGGGTCAGCTACAATTTTTAAAGTTTGTCGTCGAGCTGTATGACACATTTTACATACAAGGGACCAGTTCTACAACATGCTGCCCGCCACGGTCCGCTCGACACCGGTGAGTGACCAGCTGTTTGGTCCGAATGACGTCAACGACCGAAGTGGGCGCGACTCGGAAGTCTGTCATACTTACCCTGGACCACGCAACGTTGTTGAAGTCAATTTGAATATATATCGTCTGCTCCATCTGTGCGACACTCACAGCTGAAGATCACGGACCAAATGTTAGCCGGAAACGGGCGATATGATGGCATGAACTCACCCACACAGCTGCCATCACGATTTGCTTGGTAACTTAATCGCGCGACTGTACAACATTTGCTAGGCATAAATCATAGCAGTAATCCTTGCAGCTGAATGTGTCATGGGTCATAGATAGTTCGGGACGAATTTGTTCATTCATCTATGTGAGGCTATTTATTTTGCGTCCCCAGGACCATGACAGAAAAGTGATGCTAAGTAATTGGAACACCCGACGATGAAGACGGTATTTCTGGG
>LOND01005028.1:0-12254 GCA_014220965.1 Paragonimus kellicotti
TAAACAAATATGCACAACTGATTTGAGCGTTCGCTTATCAAATGTTCTGATTGACTGGAGTCTATCGATTGCGACCGTTGAAGATGAAACGCTACTCATCAAACCGAGAATCTTTTCGGAGAACCCTTTTTGACAGATTACGTGATACTCCTGTTTCAGTCCTATCAAAACTCACGTGTTGTTAGGAATTCGCGTTCCAGCTACCTTGGCTACGAAGCAAAGTTACAGCCCGAAATCCTGGTAAAATCATAACAGATATAACCGAATCATATATCCATGATGTCGTATAATCAAGGTTCAGCTCAATTGGTCATTTACAAGAAACGTACAAACAAAATCTTTGTGTTCCAGACAATCGGTGACCTCATACAAAAGACACTTCAATAAGAGTGATGCCATTGACTTTGTAGAAATGAGTGGATATATCGATTGCAATCTAAGTACTCAGTGTGCTACAACTGCCTCACCATAGAAAACAATAAACTGAAGTAATCAATTTAATATTCCTCTAGTTTAAGTATTCATAGACCTAATCTCTGTTACCAGTGTAAACCAGGCAACACGTTTTGAATAGTGTAGTTCAAGTAATACTTAGTAAATGATTGGATTTTAGTGAATTCTTTGTTTCACGTAGTAAACCGTTTCCATTGACGCTTTGATGATAATGTTTGTTTGTTTTACAGTAATGAAGGGACTTCTGGAAAATTAGTTTCCTCTCTACAAACGTTCAAGCAACACTGCTAATGAACACTAATGTGAAACCCACTTTCTTGTTGAAATACAATTTGCGCAATCAATGAGTTCATGGTTCTACCAGTTGCGATTATGTTGTTAACACGTCTCGGTTAAACTTGAGTTAGCTCTGTCGTCACCGAATGCCATGTTTGATTTCTGAAGTTCTCTTCAGCGGTGGATCATTAATATGGGTTTCGAAGACGTTCGCACAGCCAGCTAAACTCTCTTGGATCATAAGCATCCAAAGTCATAGATTGGAACGATCATTGCATAACTATTGACATCCACGCAGTCTAGGCTGGCTACCGACCGACTTTTCTATTCATCCTGGTTATTACGTAACCCATGTATTCTGCTATAATAGGTCTACTAAGTTGCCTAACTCGGTTCATTACAATTCAGTTTGACCGTCGTTCATAATGTCTTCGGGTGTTCCGTACACCTACTATTTCAATCATCAGACATTGCGACCCTGGCACAATTGCACACACTTAGAACTACTTTCTAGTAGAATACATGAGAGAGCGTAATGATGCTTTAATTATGGACTACCCTATGACTGGAATGAATGAATACACACTGTGGTGAATCCTAATCGCAATCTGTAAGGAACACGTTCAGAATTTTCCACCTCCCCTTCACTTCTCCCAAAACAGTAATCGGAAATATTCCCGACAGGAGACAGCAGTATCTTTGAAGCCAGACTTTTCACAGCTTTTGAAGGTTGAAACTGATTCGATCGGCTGTACATAAATCATAATATCTTCACATATTCATTAATGTACCAAGGTGAACAGCTGTTGTTTCGTTGGCGTGATGACTTTGGATCAGCAAGACTAAACATTGATTCCGGAATTTGTCAGCCATATGTTAACTCTAGGTAAGACATGAAATGAGACGTTGCCTCACGGTTTTAGTCAAACTTGCTTTCAGTAGAGCGATAAACGATGAGCAGCGAGGAATGTCCCAACTCAGAAACACTGGAATCGATACATTCAATGCAACCCGTTAGGACTAGTTCACTACGTCAAAAAGAATATGTCCACACTTAGTTGCGAATGCCTATTGTCTTGTACATCTGCCGGGCAGGCTTCTCCCGTGCCCACGGTCACACAAATAATATCTTCGTGTACTTGGCTGATCGGAAATTACTTTTCATCACAGAAACAGTCGGATTTTCATCGATCAGAACCACAAACTAGTGTCGCTTGATGACAGTCAATGCTGTAGCTACCGCTGAACCATAAAAGTGGCACTCTTCACTTCATGTATTACAATCGAACAGATTTCCTTGTTTCGGTTCAAAGAGTATGTGAAACCACATAACTCGATTGTGGATATGATCTTGGTGAACATCTCACAAAATGAGAAACTAATCGCCAAGCTGGTTGCTGCCTAGAATTCATTTGATCGTCCATCTCTCTGTTCACTCCGTCTACATGACGTCCTTCAGTCAAACGTCAGAATCAACCCAAGATGGCACCTCTAGTTCACTAGTGTTTGTTTACAGTGGTTGGCGAATTTAGCTGCATTTTGGGAATGTCACACTTCTTGTCGTCGACACATCAGTCAGGTCATCTCCATGTGATGCCGCATGGAGAAACCAAATGGAAAACGGAAGACATCAGTCACTTGGAGCAAAGCCAGAAGACAATGCTCCATCCCTAACCCACCGCAGACCTGTTCGGTAGCTGTAGTTTCCAGCAGAACATGGCGCCTTTCTGGTTTGCATTGCGGTAGACGTCTGAACTAACAGCCAAGACCGGGCTAGCGCATCGTTCTGATGGCACAGCAGTGTGCTGGTATTGTCCTGTAATTTCGTAACTACAAGTTTTCTTTCTTTTCTTTCTTTTCCGCAAAACTTACTCAAACAGTATTCAACGTTGTATTCTAATATAGCTTGTTCGCAAAAAGTGATTACTAGCGGTCGAACACGGATGAATCTAATGCTAACGGATGTCATGAACGCAAAAATATATTTGTTGTTTCAGTACAAAATGTATGGAGCAGATACGGAAACAGTAATTATCGCAGCTAACGAAGAATGTCCGTTTCGTGACAGATCAGTAAACATCTGTTACTGACCACGGTTAATGAAGAGGCGAACTGAATCCGCTGGTTTATTATCTCATATAATCAATGTTGGAACTAGACATGTATAGATTAATTTGCCATTGTAGGGTGAGGATATTTTAGTTCCAGTCAGAAAGTGATTTGTAGTTGCGTGTTGACGGATCTATATCACCAACAAGACTGTGCCAATCAAGAAAACAATGCAACCATTGACCACTGTTAGGACGGACTGAGTCAACTGGAGTACCGATTAAAGTGTATGTACGGCAACCGTTAGAATTTGCTGATGTTAGTACATCGGCCATACATTGAATTACGGTTTTCTATTCTCTACCGTTGTTGGTGAATTCAGAGTCCAATATCGACCCGACACTCGAAAGCAAGTGAATATGGTTGAATAAACCATGTCACGTGCATAGAGAGCTGAACTCGTACAAACTTCACTGCATAACCTATCAATAGTCTTGTTAAAACATATTAAGTTTACAAGTATCTGCGAGCATCCTCCTCTCCTCTACATAGTCTCCGATGATAGTTGACCTTCTAAACCTATTCTCCAAATCAGTCTCCTGTTGTGTTATCTGACGATCTGTTTCTCAACCTGTCTCATGTTTATCTCTGTCATCAAGTTTGCATTGTATAGCAGTGCTCGTATGCGAGAGATACATTAGTATGCATCACAACTTACGCGCTGTTGTTACGGCCTTTCTTTGCAAGAATATTCTGTGAATCACTGTCTCAACAATCATTTGTATCCATTGAACACAGTCAACTTCATTAATCTCATCTTGTCCAAGGATTAGCTGATTCGAGTATATTTATTTTGCGCACAACTTGAACATTTCGGTCGAGAATAAATAACACGAATTATTTATTGAATTGAAGACAGATCGTATGACAAACCAAGCAATAAATTGTTCAAAAAGACGGCTTATTCACAGTAGCTATTGAATGGCGAACATTTGATGAAACACGTCATAAAATGCAGCACAGAGAGAGAGAGAGAGTATGTTCACGATGATGAAAACCCTGACTAACTTGCCGGTCATAAACCTGGTTATCAATCTCAAAATGTGGAATATCTAGACTGTTTTGATGCAGAATATTCATATATGTATACAAAAGTACCGGCAATCACTCAGCCTCCATAAGCCAAACATCCGTTGGCGGCTGATCACCGCACTAATCCAAGACACAATTCCGTATATAGATGTGTAACCAAGCCCGTGTTCATTGAATATTACCGAAGGAAGTAACTGTCATCGTGACTTCCCATATATATTAGGCGCAGGATACGTGACATTCGGGTTATCTCAGTGCCTCTTCATTTCAAATTGAAGAATAGCGTGGGTGTTTACAGTGATACTGCGCGAGTGGAGGTGTGCTTCAGAGTTTGAAGCTGGAAGCCCTGTTGTTAACCTTGACTGGATCAGAAAGTTGTTATCGTTTATGTACGGCCTGCAACTACGGCAACTTAAAACGATAAGTTGAAGAGGAGTGGGGGTGCTGTGCTGTGTAGTACCATAGATGGTTTTTGTCGTTGTATCCAGTTTTACTACCAGTTTGGCTTATGTGAAAATGTGAGTAGCCACTGTTTGTGAACACGGTCTAGTAATGTTTCCAATCAACGCTTGCCAGCCTGCTTCTTAAATGATCAGAACAGGTCACCAAAAAATACTTCACTGTTTGGACTGTGGTGACTGGAACTGAATTGACTTGAACAACGACGGAACACAGAAATCACAGAATACAATGGGGCACGATAAAACAGAACTGTATATTGTTGATTTTTATATATTTGTACAGGAAGCTGGAATGGTAAACCAAATGTATAGAGCACATCCTCACCCATGAAAACACAACAACTGTTTTTGCAAAATCGAGATTTAAAACGAATTGAAGTGACTCCCTTCAGTGCGTTTTTGTGATGCATGACGGGACTGTCGACTTCGCAATCAAGCTTGGTGTAAAACATGCAATATCAGACCTCAGCGTGCGTACAGAATCTTCTGCAAATCCATCAGATTGTGGATGCCGTAGGGCAGTAAACAAATGCCGATATCCGAATCTATTAATCCAGTCCTCTAAAGACTAAGTAGTGAAGTGAAAAACATTATCGATGGTAAAAACAGCTGTTAGTCTTCTCAAAGCATGTTATGTGAAGACTGCACTCGGTGATAAATTAGGGAAACTTCATGACAACCGAAGTAAACATCAATAATCTCTAGAGCACAATATTTCCTCGATAATCATCATGAACCCACTGGGATATTTTAGGCACAACGGGGTATGTCTGTCATGATCATCACACCCTCTTAGTGAAAACGCCTTTCAATGTTCAACTGTGTGTTCCGTCTTCGTCCTTGGATGAGAATACAGCTAACCTTTAGGTCTTGATGACGATTGTCTTTATGAAGAAGGTAAAACGTACAGTGATGAAGCACTTTTTTCAAATCAAGGAAGTCCGTGTAACGTTACAACATTTTCTGTTCAGTCGACGTATCGTGAGTGAATAATGTAACACATGTACTATCCCATTTCTGCCAAAATGTCTGTTGCAAACTCTAATCTCATCCGCCTGAAATCATCACCTGCAAAGTAATAATGCTGATCATCAAACAACATAGACTTCACGTTGAATGTCAACAACCTGGAGGTTGTTGCCGAGGTCCATCATAACAGCATCGACAGCAGAAGTATCTTAGCTACAGATGCGATGCACGAAGTCGGGTGACCATACCGAGCCTATAGATGGTCTGGTTGTCAGAATCATTCCGATGGAGTGATGCTGCATTCTACATCCTCAAACAAATGAGTAACTTGGAAATGTTTCACGATTTCTACACGATAAACTGTATTTGTAATGCTTCTAATAAACTATAGATGATTTCCAGTCATATTCTCTTTACATTTTGACATTTCTCGCATTCATACCCTGACTGCGAAACAATTAACCGTTAACTTTCAAATGTGATCCAAGTTGCTTAGCATGCAGCAAAACTTATCGAATCATGCGGTACATGCTCGATACTGGTGTCACGCCTCGACGATTGTTTATTTTAGTCCGATTTCCGCTTTCGTATCTACTCTGTCACCTTCCTTTGTCAAGCGGATTACGTCGGGTCAACCGCAAGTAGGCCATCGTAGAGTATTGGTGAACAACACCGGAAGTGTCAGTGAAATGATTTGATCAAACCCATTTCTAGCAGAATCATGTCTCACATAATTGTCACTAGTCATCAAGTTAACCCGATCGCAGAGTTCCGAATCATTCACAAGGTCCAGTAAGCCCACTGCAGCTGGGTCTGAGTGCGACTGTTGTCAACAACGGAGGTCACCTCCATCAGACTGTACGATACTTGTCTGTGTACGCAGAAGCAGTTTGTAAAAACACTTCATTATCCTTGACCATCAACTCCAAAACCACTCGAAACTTGGCCGAGAAGACACTAAATGACGCTGTCACCCATGGCTCGCCCACATCTCACTCATCCCCGCACACACCAACGCCACTGCCTTCCTGATTAGACTGTGAAACAACCCGCCCAGTGAGACTTACCGGGTCATGTGGGATTTCATTGATCCATATACAAACCGCATATGATTCATGTAATTGAAGAAGCCCGACGAGAAACGCCAAAAACGGTTGTTTTCAAATTTCACATAATCCCACTGTTCATGGTTTCTCGACCAGTTTTGATGAAATCGTCCTAATTTTTGCCCGTCAGTTGTAAGTCGAAATATCATTCGCGGATTCAAGTTCCTCATTGCCACTAGGAACTAGAAGAAAACTACAACGATATAGGGGAAGGCAGGCGAACATAGTGAGCTGAGTGAACTTCGAAGTGTGGTGGAAAAGTTGACTCAGGAAGTGGCGCTTTGAAGGTGAGGAAGGAGGATAACCGTAGCGACGTCTGCTATAGATGCGGAAGACGTGGGCACTGGCAAAGAGTTTGCCCACTTGGCAAGAAACGACCACATTTAAATAAACGTTTCAATAATTGTCTTTTGTCTGGGAAGGGAGATCCGGTAATCGGGGCAGTTGATAAAACGGCAATTCAGGCTAGTTTAGAAATCAATGGTAGCTCGGAGTGTTGTTTGATTGACACTAAGCCGCGATTTCATTGATTGGGCCGAGGCCAGGAAAGATCGTTCAGCCGTGTACGATGGTCGTTCGAACAGTCGGTGGGTTCACTCTGAAAGTTAGTGGTTTGGCAGAATATGATGTCCGAATCAATGGTCACGTAGTCAAACAACCTTTCGTCGTTTCCCCCGACGCACGTCAGACCATATTGGGAGCGGATTTTCTTGACCGCGCTGAGGCCATGATTGATTTGAAGCATGATAAACTCGTAACGAAGTATGGTGTGGTTCCATTGGTGAGAAAACGCAGACCCCAACTTGGACAACTTGAAGCGAACGCACCAGAGCAATATCGGTTGTCACAGGTCCAACCTGTGACAACCGGTCGCTTGAATGAAGTGATACGCAAGTTCCGAAAACTTTTCACTACGGATCAGGATCCATATGGCTATTGTGACTGGATTGAACACGAAATCTCCATCAAGCCAGACCGATTTCGACCATTCGGTCCCAGAAGAACTCCAATACACCTACAGCCGGAATTTGGACGACGTTATCTGCAGTTTTTTCAGTCTGCAATTTAACCTGTCCCAACAGTTGCTCATCGATAAAGGTCGCGTCAAGACCAGAGTCTAGTAACGCGTTTGTTCTTTTGTGCTCATTGCTCTGAGTCGTGAACACTGATCCATGTAATGATTACCGTCACGTTTAGGCAAGATAAAACGCGTCCCCTTTCCGATTCGCTCCATTACGTGAGTTGCCAGTGACGCAATACGGTTTCCACGGACCTCGGATCGTTCGTTCTTATAAAACCCCTCGCGTCTTTGGCTTGATTCTCCCGTATACATGGTTTGTGCAGCCGCTATTTCCGCACAATCGCACATAAACTTGAACAAGCAATTTTGAATCATTCGTGCTGTAACGCATGAGGTAATCGCCTAACTATCGCCGCAACAGTTACGGAAGCGTTCAGATCTGCCTCGTACTGCATCTGTTGTAGTGTATTGAGACAAGTTTTCATTTGTACTGCCAGCTTATTTAATGCATCTCCATCATTCGTCCTCACGATCGGTCCACCAACTAGTTGATTGATGTAGGCCGGCGACCGAACCTTGTCCTAAGTGTTTCCATGGCATCTCGAAACCCTTCTTCAGGCTCCAGTATAGCACAACTTCGATAGCTTCCCGTGCTTCGCCGTCACAGTAATGAATCAGGTAAGACAAACGAGCTTCAGGATCTTGCATAGTGTTCAACGCACTGGACTAAAAACTACGGATAAACAACCAGTTCCCATCAAGCCTAACTATATCTCTTTTCGAGGAGGAACAACTGAAAACTCGGCCAAGGCCACTCACCTCCTGACGGCCACTCAGCATCTTACCGAACGTCCTTCACACATGCCTCCTGCGGGACTCGGTCACGTGAACCGCCATGCTGTAATCCACCATCATAAATTGACCTACCGTTCCGACACTCAGGAGTCACTGTTTTCACTCTGCTTTTCTGCACAAATTATCCGACAGTCACCATCAGGCTTATGAGTTCTTAGACCTGTGTCAGCTGACAACTGTACATCGGATTTCGTAATCCGTATTTTTTATTCCCTCATTGGTAATTCGACTGCGGCCAGCATTTCAGTAATCATAATTTCGTCATCACCATCACCTTGCAAATCATCGATAAAATATCTGCAGTTATTGTCACTCATTTTGCGTAAGCCGTTGGTCAACGTTCGTTAAATCGCCAGAAGAATCAGATTACGCGTTCTAGTAGCCTAGTCTTACGCACGGTCTGGGCTGGATATATATATATATATATATATATATATATATATATATATATGGTATTAACTCGGTTCATTACAATTCAGTTTGACCGTCGTTCATAATGTCTTCGGGTGTTCCGTACACCTACTATTTCAATCATCAGACATTGCGACCCTGGCACAATTGCACACACTTAGAACTACTTTCTAGTAGAATACATGAGAGAGCGTAATGATGCTTTAATTATGGACTACCCTATGACTGGAATGAATGAATACACACTGTGGTGAATCCTAATCGCAATCTGTAAGGAACACGTTCAGAATTTTCCACCTCCCTGTTCACTTCTCCCAAAACAGTAATCGGAAATATTTCCGACAGGAGACAGCAGTATCTT
This sequence comes from Paragonimus kellicotti, assembly GCA_014220965.1. Classification (NCBI taxonomy): domain Eukaryota; kingdom Metazoa; phylum Platyhelminthes; class Trematoda; order Plagiorchiida; family Troglotrematidae; genus Paragonimus; species Paragonimus kellicotti. The sequence continues at coordinate 9,055 of LOND01005028.1, forward strand.
TGAAGCCAGACTCTTCACAGCTTTTGAAGGTTGAAACTGATTCGATCGGCTGTACATAAATCATAATATCTTCACATATTCATTAATGTACCAAGGTGAACAGGTGTTGTTTCGTTGGCGTGATGACTTTGGATCAGCAAGACTAAACATTGATTCCGGAATTTGTCAGCCATATGTTAACTCTAGGTAAGACATGAAATGAGACGTTGCCTCACGGTTTTAGTCAAACTTGCTTTCAGTAGAGCGATAAACGATGAGCAGCGAGGAATGTCCCAACTCGGAAACACTGGAATCGATACATTCAATGCAACCCGTTAGGACTAGTTCACTACGTCAAAAAGTATATATCACACATTAGTTGCGAACGCCTATTGTCTTGTACATCTGCCCGGGCAGGCTTCTCCCGTGCCCACGGTCACACAAATAATATCTTCGTGTATTTGGCTGATCGAAATTACTTTTCATCACAGAAACAGTCGGATTGTCATCGATCAGCCCCACAAACTAGCGCTTGATGACAGTCAATGCTGTAGCTACCGCTGAACCATAAAAGTGGCACTCTTCACTTCATGTATTACAATCGAAGAGATTTCCTTGTTTCGGTTCAAAGAGTATGTGAAACCACATAACTCGATTGTGGATATGATCTTGGTGAACATCTCACAAAATGAGAAACTAATCGCCAAGCTGGTTGCTGCCTAGAATTCATTTGATCGCCATCTCTCTGTTCACTCCGTCTACATGACGTCCTTCAGTCAAACGTCAGAATCAACCCATGATGGCACCTCTAGTTCACTAGTGTTTGTTTACAGTGGTTGGCGAATTTAGCTGCATTTTGGGAATGTCACACTTCTTGTCGTCCCACATCAGTCAGGTCATCTCCTTGTGATGCCACATGGAGAAACCAAATGGAAAACGGAAGACATCAGTCACTTGGAGCAAAGCCAGAAGACAATGCTCCATCCCTAACCCACCGCAGACCTGTTCGGTAGCTGTAGTTTCCAGCAGAACATGGCGCCTTTCTGGTTTGCATTGCGGTAGACGTCTGAACTAACAGCCAAGACCGGGCTAGCGCATCGTTCTGATGGCACAGCAGTGTGCTGGTATTGTCCTGTAATTTCAGAGAGATCTTCTACATTGCTGCCAGAATCCAAGTACCTTACAGTCGATGGATTTCCTCACCGTTGGAAACATCGTCGCGCCTATCAGTTGACTTACAGAACATCAGCATCAGCAATGCAGCCTGGGACATTCGTCCGTTTGAAAGAGCGGCAAGTGAGTTTACAGCCGGCTACAAAGTCAATTCCAGACAGCTTTACACATCAGTGATGCAAACAGACGCACGAAAACTACTACCACGTCCACGCTGTGTGATCCCCGGCACACCAACACAACAACGTCGATCAGCCCGTCACAGAACACAGACCACACGCTACGATTTTGAGCGACCTTCAGAGCTAAGATGGAGGTAGTGTTGTGTGCGCGTCAAGGCCGCCTGTGTGCCACACACTCGTGCTCAGACTCAAGCTGCGTTCTGATTGGTCGCGTTTCCAACGACCAACGACTTAATCGTCCATGTGCATAAGAATGACGCTTCCGCTTGTAAATGGAACAATAAAGTAGTGTGAACCAAACGGCGGGTGACAAGGATTAATTATTCAGGAAAGCAACACGCGGGTTATGCATCTCAACAAAACAACAAACAAAAACACGCATCTGTGTACGGTGCCAAGCCCAGACCACTGTTAACAGTCGATATTTTCCGGAACGAGAGCAAAAGTCAGTCCACGTGGCACAAAGCAAATCTCAGTTTATTGGTTTCTATTGGTTATTTTATAGACAAGATGCATCAGTAAAATGAAGAATCACGATTGGTACTGACGCTCGAGCTTTCTTATTGGTTGGCTTAACTCCGCTTGTAGCTCGTTTGTTTTAATGCGTGACGCACTTAAACAAGTTGTTTTACTCCGATGCTCGTTATAACAAAATCCGATGCTGGAGCAGCGTGCCATCCTGATTGGTCCCCGTGCGGACATACCAGTCTGTTCGCGTTGTCGACACTGATTGGCCGTATCCTTCTGCGAATCACTGGTTGACTTCGTATCGATGTGTTTGTCCAATCCAATCCCTTTACACTTACCACGGCTGCCACAGACGTCAACGCTTAGTTCCTTTACGTTCCCTTACGTACCAAGAACCATTTCATGCGATGCTGCACTCCAACGTTTCTTCTTGTATTTTTCCTGCGGCTACTTCGATGTCAAAATATATGCTCTGGTTCCACTACTGAATAGCAGTGGTGTGAGTAGTATAGCATGATCGCTCCTACTCACTACACTCCTCCCCCGCAAAGATTGTTCCAGTTGCAGCAAAAGCCTTTCAGGTTCTCTTCGTTCTCTCGACGATCTCCGTACCGGCTTCGGGGACGTCGAGGCTCCAGGTGTGCATTCTCTTCTGATCGGACTGTCATACCATTTACACAGCTGGCTTCCGTGCACCCGATGTTGAGTCTTCTCATTCTTAATCAGATACACTGGACTACGGCGGTCCACCACTTCATACGGTCCCTTCCATTTTGCCAGGAACTTCCTAGATCCTGGCCCCGTTGCGCCTGGACTCCGCCGGTCTCTGTACTTAACTTTCGAACCAATTTCAAACACTGCACTCCGACCCGACAACCTTGCAGTTGACTGCTCCTTGGAAAATTCTTGTGCGTTCGTCAAGTTTTGGTTGGCCACCCTCCGCGCTTCTGTTAATTCACGCGTGTTCATACGTTGGTCTCCCCACAAACCAATCTCTTGATCGACTGGCAGGCGTGGCACACGCCCGTACATTAGCTTCGAACGCCGACTTCTTCGTTGTCGCCTTGAGGCGAACAGCGGTGGGCCAACAGAATGAATGGTAGTGCTTCCTCCCAGTTCCCTCCTTTCGCCGCCAACCACTCCTTGATTGTGCGATTGTTTCTTTCCGTCAGTCCATTTGATTGAGGATGGTATGGCGTCGTCCGAATTTTTTGATTCCCAAGCGCTCCAAACAGTTCCGAAACTCTTCACTTTCGAAGCAGGGACCTTGATCAGTCAATATGCTTCGCGGTATTCCATGGTCTGCAACGATGTGTTCTCATATCCGTCCTGCATACAATGCTCACACGCTGATCGGGTATCGCGGCTGCTTCGATCGATCTTGTGAAATGTTCCGTC